>JXCR01142996.1:236770-268023 GCA_002079205.1 Phalaenopsis hybrid cultivar | reverse complement strand
TTCGGCTCGTTAAGCTTAACAAACAAGTCGAACACGAGCTACTTAACGAGCCGAACACGAGCTGTTCGCGAGTAACGAGCCAAATTGACAGCCCTAGTGGTGAATATGCATTGATTATAGAAAATTAAATCTTGTCACTAGGAAAGAACATTTTCCATTACCCATTTTAGATCAAATGCTGGATAGACTAGCTGGGCATAAATACTTTTATTTTCTGAATAGATATAATGGTTATTTCCAAATTCAAATATCTCCTGAGGATCAAGAGAAAACAACTTTTACCAGTCCTTATGGTACTTTTGCTTTTAGAAGGATGTGCTTTGGTGTATGTAATGCCCCTGCTACATTTCTTAGATGTATGATGATAATTCTTTTGTGATTTAATTTAAAAAGGGAATGAAGTATTCATGGACGATTTTTCAATGTTTGGAACTTCATTTGACTCTTGTTTAGAACATTTATCTAAAGTTCTCAAGCACTGTGAAGAAACAAATTTAGTCTTTAAATGGTAAAAACGCCAATTTATGGCAGTAAGAGGAATTGTATTAGGTCATCAAATATCAGAAAATGGTATGGAAGTAGATCCTGCTAAAATTCAAGTGATAGCTAATTTACCCTATTCAACAAATTTAAGGGAAATTAGGAGTTTCTTAGGACATGTTGGATTTTAGAGATGATATATTAAATAATTTTCAAAGATTGCTAAGCCTTTATGCCAATTACTGGAAAAAGATATAATTTTCAAATTTTGATAAGGAATGCCTAAAAGCTTTTAATTTATTAAAAGAAAAATTAATCACTACACCAATTATAGTTTCACCGAACTAGGGAAAACCTTTTGAATTGATGTGTGATGCTAGTGATTATGCTATAGAAGTTGTTCTAGAACAAATATATGATAAATGTTTCAAAGTAATTTACTATGCTAGTAAAACTCTTAATCAAACTCAAATCAAATATACAACAACTAAAAAAGAGTTATTTAATTGAAACTCACTATGTAGTGCATACAGATCATTCTGCTATTAAGTACTTAATGAAAAAGAAGGATGCTAAACCTATACTTATAAGATTGATTGTTCTTTTGCAATAATTTGATTTTGAAATAGTAGATTGCAAGGGGACTGAAAATCAAATTGCTGATAATTTGTCCAGGCTTGAGTTAGAAAATCCACCCTATTTTGAAAAAAAAAATTAATGAACATTTTCCAGATGAAAAATTGTTCACTAATAACGAGTGATGTGTTTCGTGGTATGCTGACATTGTGAACTTTATTGTTAACGATATTATACTCTATAGAATGACATACCAAGAAAAGAGGAAATTTATTTCTGAAGCTATGATTTATTTTTGGGATGACCCATTTTTATATAAACAAGGAAAGGATCTAATTATTCGAAGATGTGTACCATTAGAAGAAACTTCTGAATTATCCAAGAATGTCATAATTCTAAATTTGGGAGACATTTTGGTGTGATAAAACAACATACAAAATTTTAGAATCAGGATTCTGTTGACCTACAATTTTTAGAGATGTTAATGCTTATGTCAGAACCTGTGATAGATGTTAACAAGTAGGCAATATTTCTAAAACAAATGACATGCCCCTCAATTATATGCTAAAATTTGAAATATTTGATTTTTGGGGATTATATTTCATGGGAACATTTATACCATCTTTTGCAAATTTATATATTCTCTTAGAAGTGGACTATGTATCCAAATGGATAGAAGCTATTTCTTTACCTCGATGTGATGCTCAAAGTGTTGCAAAATTTTTTAAAATGAACATATTTTGTAGATTAGGATGCCTAGAGTTATCATTACTGATGGGGGAAGTTATTTCATAAATTCCATAATGGAAAAATTATTAAAGAAATATCATATAAATCATAGGATTGTTATTGCTTATCATCCTCAAACAAGTGGTTTGGCTGAATTATCCAATCAAGAAGTTAAAAGAATTATTGAAAAATCTATGAATCCAATAAAAATGGATTAGTCAGTCAAACTTGACTATGCTTTGTGGGATTATAGGACTGCATACAGAACTCTTGTAGGAATGTCCCCATATTGACTAATATTTGAGAAAGCTTGTCACTTACTAGTTGAACTTGAGTATAAAGCATATTAAGCAATTAAAGAGTTCAATTATAATTTAAAAGATGCTGATGAGAAAAGATTAATGCAACTAAATGAGCTTGAAGAGATAAGGAATGAATCTTATGACAGTGTCAAGATTTATAAAGAAAAGATGAAGATGTGGCATGATTGAAGGATTCTTACTAAAAATTTTCAGTCAGGGCAACAATTTTTTGCTATATAATGCAAGGTTAAGATTATTTTCAGGCAAACTTAAGACCAGGTGGATGGGCTCATTTATTGTGATGAAAGTTTATCCTTATGAAGTTGTGGATATTAAAGATCCTATGTCTGAGAAAATATTTAAAGTTAATGGACATAGACTAAAACTTTATTTTATAGGGGATCAGTATAAACTTAATGACGAAATGATGTTAGGTCAACCAGAATAAGTACTTGTTACGTTGGGCTGACGACGTAAAACCAGGTGCTTTATGAAAGGCAACCCATAGTTATTAGAGTGTTTTAATTTTGATTGTTGTTTTGTGTGTAATTAAAAAAATTAGGGTAGTATTTTTAAAACTATTATGTGTTAGTAAAGATTTTAAGACTTTTTTTAGTGATCAAGACATGTTAGAATGAGAATTTGGATGTTAAGTTACTTAGTGCAAAAATGTGCACTGGCGCTTAAGCACTAGATCCGACGCTTAAGCGCAGTAGTTTAAACACATGTGCAAAACTATAATTCTAGAAGGTTCAACTATCAATTAGTTTGTAAAAACATGCCAAGGTAGTTTCTAAATGTGTCTAGGAGTTATTGGAAGGATTTAGGCTTATAAATAGAAGGGTTTTGTGAAGGAATTTTACCCAAGATCATTTCTAGCCCTAAAAGTTTAAGAGAAAGTGAGATTTAGAGAAAATGTCTTCATGGGAGAAGGATTTGAAGAAGAAGGAAGAAACCATGAGGAAAAGTTTCATTAGTCAAAGTGCACAAGAATTGTATAACGGTTTCTTAGCCATTATTATTGAAGGGATATTAGAGAAGATCAACAAAATGGAGAATACTATGGCTTTATTGGAGACCAAAGTACTTGAGTTGCAAGCACATCTAAAGCATATTGGATGGTAATTGAAGATGCGATTTAACTAAACAAGTTATATAGAGGAAGCGGATAAGGTGATTTTCATAAAGTAGAAGTGGATTGAAGAAGATAATATCATAGTTCGTCACCACCGTCCATTTTATCAACTCTATATTCCTCCATAGATTAATGAAAGATAGGAATTTATTCCTTCAAATGAAGAATGGAATTAAGTTTAGTGTTAGAATTTGTGTGTTAGAAGTTTATTGTTTTAAGTGGTTTAGTGTTTAAGTCTTATTTTTAATATTTATGTCTTCTTTATGTGTAATGATTGTTGTGTATTTGTATTTAGAAAAATTTTCTCATCCAAGTCTATTTGGAGTGAGAATTAAGTGTTTAAATGTATTTGTACTTGTTTTTGAATTACTATACGTTTGTTTGTGTGAAAAATTGTTTTATTTTTAGCCTAGAATTGAAATAATTATTATAAAGAATTTTGAAAGAAAGGGAAGTTATAGGAAGTTGAAAATAGTCATGTAAGTGCTATGAAACCATTTAGGGGTGATTTACTTAGGCAAATCGTGCATTTTACTTTAATTTACAAATTTTGAAAATCGTGCATTGGAGCCTAAGCACCACATCTCGCGCTTATGTGCGAGCTAACCCGAGAGGCAGGTACTTGAGCGCCACTTACCCACGCTTAAGCGCTCGTTCACGAAAACTGGTTCGTGAACGATTAAAAGTGAAATTTTAGCCCAAAAATTACCATTTTTACACCTCTCGTCACCTTCAACCTCTCAAAATTCAGATTTCAGAAGGCTAGGGCACATCAAAAGTGAAGATTTCTTGGTGGAATAAAGTAAAATTTGCTAGATCCAAGTTCCTTGAGTTAAGAGCTTTACTTCTATGCAAAAATTTTGGATTTTTACCATTTATTTTGAGCACATTTGGAGAAATTAAAAAATTCACTATTCATGGTGAAAAATGAGAAAAAAGATCTATGGAAATTGCATGGGAAGTGCAGATTATACTTTGGAAGTTTTGTTTAGTAATTTAGAATTGATTTTTGAAGTTATTTTTTGAATTTATAAAATTTGTAGAACAGCCACCAAGAATGAAGAGGATCAAAGGAAAGAGCCATTTCAATTTGACTAAATTTGTTTATTTGAAGGCTCAGGATTGATACAGTGATGCGTTGCCATCACGGAAACTGATTCAAGAGAGGTGTTTTAGGAGTTCATGTGGAGACATAAAGAATTTTATCGTTCGCCGGTAGTGGAAACAATTCTACTGTTTCTTAGTTGTGGCGGTTATTTCTGTTGTTAGGGAGTTCTATGCAAACCTTCCTGAGGCTGAAGACAATAGAGTCATGGTTTGAGGAAAGTTGGTATCTTTTTCACCGGAGGTAATCAACTTGTTTTATGATCTCCCACCTAGTACGTTCTGTTTTTATGCAAATTATAGTCCGAATGAAGCGGAGTTAGGTAAGATTATTTCTTACTTGACTATTGGGAGAGGACTTTGGAAGATCACTATTGAGAGGAGAGTCAACTTCCCAACTTGAAAGTTATGTGCACTTTCAAAGGCCTGACACTATTTTTTTTCTACTCGTCTGCTACCAAAAAATCATCTCAGTGAAGTGACCAGAGAGAGAGCAAAGTTAAATTATTGTATCCAGGAAGAAAAGCTCATTAACATAGGAGCTTTGATTGGTCAAAATATCATCAGTTCTGCCACTGTCATTACTACTACAGGTCTCGGATTTGCTTCCGTGATCTTTTCTTTGTGTGAGCAAGCTGAAGTTAAATATGGTAGCTGGGAGGAAGTGTTGCTACTTCTAAAGCCCATCACTAAGGTGAATCTGAAGACTTATTCCGAGCCTTCAATTTTTGGTTGGAGAGGAGGATTTCCTAGAAGTAATGGAATGGAGACGTCTGCTGCTTCTACCTCTGTTCCTTCTTAATCTAGACCATCTAACTCACATGCTTCAACATCTAGAGGTAAGTCTACTGAGACCCAAAATCAATTATTGCAGACGACAATGAATAATATTAATTTTACCGCTCATAGAGTACAAAATTTAGAGCATTTTGCAGAGCATACTGATAGGTATAATAAGAAAAAAAGTGATTATAAGAAGAAATTTCACTCATCTTGGGAGAGCCTCATTAGGGGTAAGCAAGGAGTGTAATTTCCTCTATATCCTAGATACCCTGATTATGAGCCTACAAAAGTTTGGGACAGGTGTGATTCAGAGGATGAAGGGTAGAACTGAGAGATTTATTTTATGATTGTAATATGATATGAACTTTGTGTTCATGGCTTGCTACATTTGCATCTATGTATTGATTTGAACTATGTGATGTGGTTTGTGATTTTATTTTTAAATGAGAATTGTGATGTGATTTGTTTTCATGTTTTGGACTTGAGACATGTATGAATGTTTACTTGTTTAGATATTGTGATGTGTGAGACTTTTATTTTTAATTTTATTGTAATGTTTATGTTAGTTAGTAGTTTGTTTTAAAATTCTAGGGTAGTAACTATTGTGAGTTTTGTGACATAGTTAGTTTAGAACTTAACTTACTTCTATGTCTTTTGTAAAGTTTAAAATCTTGCTAGCTTAAATCTCAAATTTGAAACTTAGGAAACTGCTACCCTGTATTTTTCTTTTATTATGTTTGTGAGTTTTTTTATGTTGAGATTGTGAAGTCAAGTTAGTATGTTAGTTTTCTTTTATGTTTATACTCACTTTTTAGAAGTCTATTGAGTCTCTACATGTTGAATAGAAATGAAAATATTAGAAAATTTGATCAAAATTAATTTTACTCCAATTTTTAGTTTTATACTTGTATCATTAGGGTATAAAAATTCCTGTAAGCATGTTATTCTTATTCTCATTCCTGCTTATATATATTTGATGTTAAACTATTTAATCTGATAAAAATTTAAGTTTGATGGGAGGGGTGAAAAATATTTTCAAAACCTTAATTTTATTTGTTCTCAAATGAACTATAAGTGAATTTGATTTGAAAAGAAAAATTGATCATGTATATGAAGTTATATTAGGTAAATTTGATTTTAGAAATGAGTAAAAGAATTTAGTTGAAATTTTGAGTAATGAAGAAAAACTTTAAGTAAAATGTTTTTAGTGTAGAAATGATTAATATAAGTAACTATCTTTAGTAAGAAACATTGTATTTTTGAAAATTTTAGAAACTTAGACTATTATTTTTAATATTTAAATTTCTTTATTAAAAATAATTTTCAAAGCTATCATTATATTTATAAGTAAAATTTTGTGTCAAGTCTTTGCTTTATGAAAGGAAAAGTAGAATTCAAAATTATTAAAGGCCTATCCAGATATAGTAATCCTTGCCTAAGAAGAAAAGAAAAAAAATTAGAAAAAGAAAAAAAAAAGAAGAGAAAAAGGAAAAAAAAGAGAAAAGAAAAAGAAAGAATATAAGGGAGGAGAAGCTTAGGGATTAGTGCCTAATCAAAAATTGGTTTTACGTTTGATCTTTTTAAAGTATAAGACTTGAGAAAATCTTAAGCTTATAGATATAATATAGTAAGTAAAATTATTCTTAATAAAAATTTTTAAGTGGAGATCATAAAAGAACTAAATTCTAAATTTAGAAGACTTACAATATTTCTGAATTTCATAGGAACTCATATTTTCATCTTCTTAACAGTAAAAATTTCTAAACTTTAATTTGGTCTCATTTACTAAATATTTTTTCTAAATTGGACTACTATATTTATAAATCTAAATTTTAATAACTCCTAAAGAAACTCATATACATATCATACATAGTTAGTTTTTAAAGTTTGAAGTGTCACTTGAGGGCAAGTAACACTTTAAGTTTGGGGGATTTTTATACACCTAAAATATATAGTGTTTTTAGCACATTTTTATATCTATTTTTGAGATATTGTGCATTAGTGGAAGGTATTTTTGTGTTTTTCTTTCAGGTACAGATAAAAAGGTGAAAAATGCTTAAAGGAGTGAAACATGGTTAAATTTGGAGCAAATATGTGAAAAATGTGCAAAAGTGTTATGGCGCCTAAGCGTCAGATCCGAGGCTAAAGCGCCGAGCAAACAGAGAAGGCCGCACCTAAGTGCCAAAAGCCCCGTGCTTAAGTGCCAGTGGCAGTTATTGGGCGAGTAAGTTCGATTTTTGTGAATTTTAAAGAGGGTTTTGAGGCACCTATTGCCTTAATAAATTGTTACCACCACCATGGATGCAAATTATTGCGAAAGGATGCATCTTTTGGAGAAATACATCAAATCAAGACACAATTTGAAAAGATACCAAGGCACCTTTTGGAGAATTATAAAAGAAAGAAGATTGGGACATGGAAAGAGGTTCTGAAAGTGTTGGGAAAGTTTTGAAAGTTCAAAAATTAGGGAGTAAGTTGGAGAGAATTTCAGGCACCACATATTTATCCTTTTTTTATTTTAGTTTTATTTTGAGAGTGTTATAAAAGAGAAGAGATTCAATGAGAGACTTCAAGAGTTTGGTGGAGGACTTGAGATAAGTTTTTATCTTTTATTTTAGACTACTTTTGATTGGTGGAGGACTTGAGATAAGTTTTTATCTTTTGTTTTAGACTACTTTTGGTTTTAATTGAAATGATAAGTTTTTATCTTTTGTTTTAGACTACTTTTGGTTTTAATTGAGACTTGTTGTTGGTTTAACCATGATTTCTACTTTTAAACTAAAGTGTGGTTTTGTTTTCTCAATAGATTCTGAGTAGTTTTCCTTATCTTTCTTATTAAAATGATAAGTAATTATGTTTTCGATGGAAGTTGTGGAGAGTATTGATCTTTAATGTTGGAAGAAGTTGTGATGATTTAAATTCATGTACTTCATTTACTTCTTGATTTGGCCAATCAAAATGATAATTTTTTTTGTAAGAACATGTAAGAACTGGGATGGTATTATCTCAGTCAACAATTGGAAAGAATCAAATTAGGTTGTATGAATGAGAATGTAGTTCATATGATTGAGTTCAAACAAATAAGGAAATATTCATTGAAGGGTGTAGAGTTAGGGGACTTTAAAGTGACAGGTTAAAGCCCCAAACTTGGTTTATTATTTTAGATTATGTTAGCCTCTAGGTGGAGGGAATCGAGGGAACTTTAGAGTAAGAGCTAGTTTCTTCCTTACCTAGCTGGTCTTCAAAACTATTCAAACTTTAAATTAGCCAATGTTCTTTATAGCATCTATAGTAAGGACAAATAATATTATTGCTCCTATTTGGCACAACACAATATGCATACATCCACAATATAATTCATATACTTATTACTGATTTATGACAAGGAGAAAGATATTTTCATATTTAGTGCTATTTTTTACAAAAAATCAAATTATCTTTTTAAGTTTGTACTGTTTTTTTCAAAATATTAAAATTACCAATAATATTTAAACTCTCTTTTCTGTGAAAATTTCTTTAGTTTAAATAATTATCTTTTTAAAAATAGAAAGTTTTCCAAAAATGCATATTGCATATATTCCCTATGTGTTTGATATTCAAGTCTTAAACAAAAAGTCCTATATTACTTGATAACGATATGTTTACTTGCTTAGTATCCCAATATATATAAATTAAAAGTTAATTTTTTTTTCAGGATCAAGTTTTTGGTTATGTTGCAAAATAAGGAAATATAAGGGAAAAATATAATCAAAATTATTGTTATTCTGTTGAATATAAGCAGTTATCGGGGATCAGGATCATCAAAATCTACCTTTCTCTTTCCTTTGCTCGTTCTAGGTGTCATGTTAAATCTACAAAAATTTGATAAAGTCCAAATAAATTCTCAAAAATTAAAAAAACCACCATGTGGAACATTTTATACTTAAATCTATTAAGTAAGAGTTCTTCACAAAAGAATTTTCTAAAAATCTTCCAAAAAATCTTAAATTTTCAGATCTCGGCAATGTTTGGTGAAAATAAAAAATTTTGAGTTCAAAGTGTAACTCTTACCTAAAGAAGATTATATTCAAACTTCATTTGTCTTAAAATTGCCTCAAATTCGAGCAATTACAAGCCCTAGGTGCAAAAACAGGAGGTTGAAGGTGACAAAAAAGTGTAAAAATGGCATTTTACTGTGTAAATCACAAAGTTTAAGGGTGTTTCGGTCGGTTCAGGTCGAGGGTGTTGTCAGCACCCATGCCGGCAGCGTCGGCGCCTGTGGCCAAAAAATTCATATTTTGAGTTTTCCAAATTTCACTTTTCTTTCAATTTACTCTAAAGTCTATTTAGTCTTTTGAACACTAATTTTCATCTAAAAATAATTCACATATAAGTCTTTTCACAGTCAACACCAAACTAACTTTTATATATGAAAATCCACTTTTTACAAATATATTTTTCTAATCACATTTCCACATCATTGAAGTAAACTAAATTATAATTCGACGTTGAAATCAATCCACAGCACTAGAACGCTGGCACAAAACTATACACAATCAAAGTCAGTAGAGTTCTAAAGCAAAGCAAAGTAAATTAAATCCACCAATTACATTAAAAGCATAAGTATTTTAAACTTGTCGAGAGTCCAACTTCTTCAATTATTTTGCCTCATCTTCAGTACTTTTTCCTCCTCTAATACCTCTCATAGACCGGTAATGGACATATAAATTTTAGAAGGGTCGGTACAAGAATTAGTTAGTCAAATTTTCATCGATCCATCCATTTTTCTTAAACATATGCACCAATGCTGCTTCAATTGCCCTAGTATGATAAAAGTTCTCCTTCATCTTCCAATCTAGGTGATCAAAAAGGTATTTAAGATGCCTTATTGCATTCATAATACTATGAAGTTCTCTTTCTTTTTTTTTCATATTCTTTTCCAAAGCTGTTGAACTTCCAACTATTTGTAGCATTAATGGTGTTGAAGCATGTGATGAATGATCTGAAATAACATCTAATGATTCATTTCCATTCCCTATATAATTTTTATCAATAGGAATCATTGGCTCCTAAGGTAATAAAACTTTCTCCCAACTCTCATATGGAACTTGAGATTGATTACAAAGTAGGAAAATTGTGGAAGGATACCCCAGTCCATATATTGGCCCTTTCATAATAATACCCACAACATATTTGAAAATAATGACCCCACATTAATGGGTTTTTTCATTTGAATGCGATAGTTTAAAATAACACTTTCTCTTGTAACCCTACTAATTTTCATGATAGGGAGTAATTCTGTAGATATGAAGAAATGCCATTATTTTGATATTTGATTAAGCAGTGAAGCAGAGGAACTAACATATCTCCGATCTTTGATTTCCCAATTATCATTTTCATCCGTCAGAAAATTATACACATGTTGCATCATATCTCTCGTTGGGATAAAATATGTATAACGACAGATTAGAACGTTCTCTATCGTATAAAAATCATTAATTCGAGTCGGAGTAAATGGTACATACTTACCTCGAAAGAAGATTAATTCTTAGGTAATTCCAAGTAAGTTAGCATAGAATTCCACTACTACTGGTACTATAATGGCGGCGGTAGTGTTGCACAAAACTTCCCAACGTCTTTGTACAATGATTTTCTTAATCTGTGAACATGGATTACTTAATCCATGATTCAAAAAGCGTCTCTGCTTGATAAGTCTCTTCTTCATGATGACTTTGTTGTATAATCTTTGCGCGTCAAAACTGATAAACTTTCTTCTATTAAAAACTCCATACCTTGTAGTATTAAGGGAATTGGAAGCCATGGAATTTATAATTAGGAAGTTTCTCGACGTCCAAGGTAGATTTTCGGACTTTAAAAACACCTCTTAGTGGTCAGTGAGGAGTGAAATCTCGCCAAAGCATGCCAAATTTGCTCTGCACGTTCAAAATTGCTCGAGACGTAGTCAGCGTTCAGGATGACACTATGGCGCCATGGTCCATTAGGCGGGTGTCCTTGGCGCCAAAGGCCAAAATTGTGTCTTTTATTTTTTTTAATTCGATTCCAAATTTTCCTCCAATACCAATATTTCTCTTAATTTATGATATATGAAATTGTGTAGGATTCAGAAAGACTATTATTTCCTAATATAAAAATACACTTTTTAAACAAAATTATAATATATAGATATATAAATTTATATTTGGGCTGCCTCCCATAAAGCTCTTATTTTAACGTCGTGAGGTCAACGTACCATTGTTTAGTCAGGATGACTAAACATTAACACTTCTTTAAATTGTGGTATGTGTCCTTCATAATAATGTTTCAATCGATGCCCATTAACTTTAATTATCTTTTCAGTTTTAGGATGTTTAATAACAACAATTCCATAATGGTAGACTTTAATCACTTTAAATTGTCCTAACATTCTGGATTTCAGTTTTTCTGGAAATAATCTCAATCTTGTCTTATATAATAGAACTTCTTTCCAGGCTCAAACTTCTTAAAAATCTTTTGATCATACCATATTTTCATTTTCTCTTTATAGATTTTTACATTATCATCTTCATTTTTAATCACCTCAAGTTCATTTACTTGCAATAATCTTTTCTCACTGGAATCTTTTAGATTAAAAGAAAATTCCTTAATGACCCAAAATTCTTTATGCTCCAATTCTACTGGTAAGTGACATGTTTTTACAAAGATAAGTCTATATGGGGACATTCCTATAGGAGTCTTATAAGCAGTTTTGTGCGCCCATAATGCGGTATCTAATCTAGTAGACCAATCCAATTTATAGGGATTTACAACAGTTTCTAAAATTTGTTTTATTTCACGATTTGATATTTCTTCTAGACTGCTGGTTTGAGGATGATAAGCAGTAAAGAATCTATTTATAATATCATATTTTTTAATTACTTTTTGGATTCTCTTATTCTTAAAATGGGATCCCCCATCAGTAATAATTACTCTCAGCATTCTATATATTGTAAAAATATTTTTATTTTAAAATTTAGAAACACTCCGAGCTTCACATTTAGGTATAACAACAACTTTAATCCATTTGGACATGTAATCGACGACAAGCAATATATATAAGTTTCCAAATGAAGGCATAAATTGTCCCATAAAATCTAACCCCACACATCAAAAATTTCAACTTCCAATGTGTAATTTTGAAGCATTTTATTTCTTCTAGAAATATTTCCTACTCGCTGACATCGACCACATATTTTAATATATTCATTAACATCTCAAATAAGAGCAGGCCAAGAAAATCCAACTTGCAACATTTTATATGTTGTTCTGTTCTTTTCAAAATGTCCTCCAAATTTAGAATCATGACATCTTTCAATTATTTGTTGAGTTTCTTCATAAAGCACACACATTATAATTATTAAGATTTTTACATTGTTTATATAAATATGGTTCATCCCAAAAATAGAATTTTGAATCATATATAAATTTTATACATTATTTATATAAATATGGGTCATCCCAAAAATAGAATTTTGAATCATATATAAATTTCTTTAATCATATATAATCGCTAGCATCACACATTATTTCAAATGGTTTCTCCCAATCAAGTGGGACTATTATAGGTGTAGTGATTAATTTCTCTTTCAATAATTCAAATGCTTTTATGCATTCCTTATTAAAATCAATTTTTGTATCTTTTTCTAAAAGTTGGCATAATGGCTTAGCTATTTTTGAAAAAAATTTTATATAACACCTATAGAAACTAGCATGTCCTAGAAAACTTTTTACCCCTCTAACCGTAGTCAGTGGTGGTAATTTTTTAATAACTTAATTTTTTGCAGAATCTACTTCCATGCCATTGTCAGAAATTTTATGCCCAAGTACAATTTCTCCTACAATGATAAATTGTCATTTTTCCCAATTTGTACTACGTTGATTTTTTCACATAATTCCATAAGTTTTTCTAAATTATTTAAACATAATTTAAATGAAGTCCCAAACATAGAGAAATCATCCATAAATACTTCCATTCCATGTTCAATCAAATTTCTAAATTTTGATATCATACATCTTTGAAATGTCACAGGTGCATTGCATAGTCCAGAAGGCATTCTACAAAAAGCAAATGTTCAATAATGGCTTGTAAATGTTGTTTTGTCTCGATCCTCAGGAGCAATTAGAATTTGATGATAACTTATATATCCATTTAAAAAGCAGCAAATTTTTTTTCCGGCCAATTTATCGAACATTTGGTCTAGAAAGGATAACAGAAAGTGATCTTTCCTTGTGGCCATGTTTAATTTTCTATAGTCTATACAAATTTGCAAACCTATAATTTGTATTATTGAAATTAATTTATTTTCTAATTTACTATAACGGTCACTCCTCATTTCTTTGGAGTATAGTGAATTGGACTTACCCAAGCACTTTATGAAATAGGATATATAATTCTAGCATCTATTTATTTTAAAATTTCTTTTTTAACAACTTCTTTCATTATTGGGTTTAATCTTCTCTGATGATCAAATTTAGGTTCGTATAGTTCATCTAATAAAATTTTGTGCATACAAATTAAAGGACTAATTCCTTTAATATGTGATAAAGTCCATCCAAAATCCTTTTTATATCTTTTCAATATTTCTATTAATTGATGTTCTTGAATTTTAGTTAACATAGAAGATACAATAATAGGCAAAGTAGTTGAATCTCCTAAAACACAAATTTTAAATGGGCAGGTAATACTTTCAGTTCAAGTTCAGGTGGTTTAATACTTGAAGGAAAAAGATTTTTATTATCATTTTCCAACAAATCTAAAATTTCAAATTTGTCCTGAATATAATCTTTCAGTTAAAATTTTCTTCTTTTATTTCATTATCATTCTCACTAAATTCTTTTTGCTTTAATTTTTCTTCAAACTCTTTCTTAAATTGCTCATTACTTAGATAATCAGTAAATTCCATCATAAAACATTCATTGTCTTTTTTTATTGTAGGATAATTCATAGCTTTTGCAATATTAAATGTTACTTCTAGATCATTAACTCTCATTATTAATTCTCCTTTTTGTAGATCTATCACAGCTCTCATTGTTGCAAGAAATAGTCTCCCCAAAATAATAGGAATCTCTTTATCTTCCTCCATATCTAATACTATAAAGTCTACAGCAAAATAAATTTATCCACTTTAACTAATACATCTTTTATAACTCCTTTAGGATTGGTTATTGATCGATCAACTAACTAAAGAGTTACAGTAGTAAGGGAAATCTCTCCTAATTCTAAACGGTTAAAAATTAATAGAGGCATAATATTGATAGTCACTTCTAAATCACATAAGGCTTTTCCATAAAACTTTTCAACAATTGCACAAGGTATAGTACAACAGCCAGGATCTTTTAATTTTTCAGGAAGCTTTTTTTGAATAATAGCGCTACACTCTTCATTAAGTGCAACGATCACATGATCTACAAACTTCCTTTTATTGTTTAGTATATCTTTCATAAATTTTGAATAACTTGACATTTGTTCTAAAGTCTCAATTAAAGGAATTTTTATCATAAATTTTGTAAGGATTTCTAAAAATTTTGTAAGTTGTTTTTCTTTATTCTTCTGCATCAGTTTTTGAGGAAACAGAGGTAATGGTTTTTCTAAGGGAACTTGTGTTTGTTCATTTTCATTATCGTGCCTTTCCATCTCTTCCTTCGCATGATAAACTTCAGTTTCTCTTTGGATTCTTGTTTTAACTTTTTTTCCACTTTGTAATTGAATAGCTTTAATTTGCTCCTTATTTTGGTCCTTAGGATTAATACAGCGTACTCGGAAGATTTCCTGAAGGTTTATTACTAAGTGCAGTAGCAATATGTCCTAATTTATTTTCAATATTTCAAATAGCAGCCACTTAATTTTGTATTTAATCTCCCATATTCAACTTTACTTCTTCCATCGTCAACTTCTTTTCCTTAACTTGTGAGTTAGGGTTAGAGTTAAATCTAGAAGGATAATTAGGTTGATAATTAGAATTTCGTTGGTTATTTAAATTTCCTAATGGGTTCATTGAATTGTTGTAATTATTCTAACTAAAATTTTGGTAATTTTTCCATCCAAGGTTGTAATAATTAGAATAGGGATTATTATTTTGATTATTAATTGCATTCAAGATTTCATAAGATGATTGAGTATCAATTATCTGTCCTAGAGAATTTTCCTCTAATACTTGTTGTATTTGAGATTAGTTCACCTAATTTGATCAATCTTTTTCGATATAGCAGCAATTTGAGATGCTAAAATAGACATTGCATTAGAGTCATGAATACTAGTTACCCGTTCAGAGGGTCATTGAAAATTATTAATAGCCATTTCATCTATTAAATAGTGTGCTTCATTAAAAGGGTTTGACATTAGTGATCCACCTGCAACAACATCTATAATATATCTAAGTTATCCAACTAATCCATTGTAAAAGGTTTAAACTATTAATTAATCTGGGTGTGGACATTTTCAAAGGAGATCCTTAAATCTTTCCCAGGCTTCATATATCGATTCCCCTTCAAACTGACAAAAAAATGTAATATTGTTTCTAAGCTTAGCGATTTTCTAGGGTAGAAAATATTTAGTCAAGAATTTTTGTGATAGTTCTCTCCAATTTCTGATAGATCCAGGTGCTAATGAGTTTAACCAAGCTTTACCTTTATCCCTTAATGAAAAAGGAAAAAGACTAAGGCTAACAACATCATTAGACACTCTGTGATATTTAAAAGTAGCACAAATTTCAAGAAACTAGCAAGATGTAAGTTAGAATCTTCAGTAGGTGTTCCTTCAAACAGATTATTTTGTACCATTTGGATAATAGCAGGTTTAAGCAAAAATGAATTAGCAGCAACATCAAGATTTTAAATTGTTTAGTGAAGTTCATCTGTTGTTGAATTGGCAAAATCTTTTAAAGGTCTTTGTCAATTTTCATTTATTTGATTATCAAAGATATTCTCCATTTTGTTCAAATTTTTAATTTCCTTTTTCTGTTTTTGAATTTTTCTAATAGTATGTTCTAATTCTGAATCGTAATGTATTATACCTTCAGATCTAATATTTTGGATAAAAAAATATAATAAGCAAAGAAAAATTTCTTAAAAATAATCTTAAATATATAGTTATATATATTTTTTGGATTTTTCATTTTATAATTTTTAGATATTTTGTATTTTGTATATTTTTATCTTTAAATTTCCTAATTTACCAAATTTATTTAATTTACCATTACCTTCCTCGGCAATGGCGCCAAAAACTTGACCAACGGAAATATAATTGTGTAAAATTTATAAAGTTGACTCTGCTTTACAATGGTGCCAACTTGATGTGATAGTTTATGAATAATAACGTTAAACACTTAATGTTGGTGTTCTACACAAGTATATGTATCGTTATCAAGTAATATAAGACTTTCTATTTAATTCCCAAATAACGATCCCACGAGGAAGGTTTAAATTTGAAATGATAAACTAACTATGAAATTCATAGAAATAAAATGAAATTACTGCCAATAATTTTTAATGTTTAAGATACTATCAAAGCTAAATTATTAACTACTAGCAGAATTTAATTGCAGAGTTCAAAATAATAACTACTAAACCATGTTTAGGTGATGAAGTTTTCTAATATGAAAAAACATCTTTCCTACTACAATGAGTTCTTGGTGAAATGAGATGAGATAAATGGTTTAAATTTGTATTGTGCCAAATAGGAGCAATTTTAATTCTCTACGTTGATTCAGTGTTATAGAAAATCATTAGCTAATCTTAGGTTTAGTCCCTAAATCTATGACTAGGCTAAGAGGTTACCGGCTCCCACTCAAGAGCTCTTACTTCCCTTCCTCTGAAGGCTAACTCTCACTTTAGTTTTTAAACACTAAGATCGAATTGGGAACTTTTAGTTTGTTAACCTAGAAATCTCCAATTCTACACCCAACAAAGTATATTTACCTATTAATTTGCACTTAATTTGTTGAATGAAATACTCATTCATGGAATTAAATGTGATTTTCACTCTATTGTAGAAATCATACTCCATTTCTCAGATCATATGTTTCACAATATATTTTAACAATTCAATTGGCTCAATCGACAAGTAAATTAAAAGTGGAGTTGAAAAACCATCACAATTTATTTTATATTTTAACATTGGCACATCCAAATTATCTCTTTATTTCATCATATCTCAGAGTAGGGAGAAAGATAAATGAACCATCACAATTTATTTTAAATTTTAACATTGGCACATCCAAATTATCTCTTCATTTCACCAGATCTTAGAGTATGGAGAAAGATATAGGAAACTACTCAGAATTCATGATAAAAATACAATAAAATACAATTTCATATATAAAAGAAAGTTAATACAACAATAATAAACAAACAACACTTATCTGAAACCCTTTCTCAAAACAAATCCCTTATAGCCTCTCTTAAAAAATGTAGGAAGAAGAAATCTCTCACTTCTCTTCCTCTTCAACACTTCTTAGAGAGTAATTCACACTTAAACCCACCACATAAACTCAAAACTATAAAGAAAATAAATCACTAAAGGTGTGAAATGGTGTGTAATGATGTAAAGTGGCAAGAAGAGATGTGAAGGGGAGATGGATAGCTCAGAGGGTTGCTTTTTCTGATCAATTTTAACTCTTAATAGAGCCTAGGGTCGGTTCTCCAATAGGTGCATCCACAAACTCTTCAAAAAGCATCCAAATTCATTTAATCTTCTAGAAACAGGTTTGCACCGGCACTGGTGTCGTCGGTGCCCATTCTGGCGTCGTCGCCACCAGAGGCCATTTAAATAAATCTGTCTCCTCTGTCAAACGGTGGCATCGCCGCCCAGTCTGGCGTCGTCAATGCTGAACAATTTTTCAATAAATCCACTTTGACTCTAAATTTCATCCTTTTTGCTTCTATTTTTCTCCAAGTCCTAAAAATCAATATCCTGTAATAAAACATTAAAATTACCTTCCATTAAAGTGCTATATCACTAAAAATGAGTATAAAATATGGGTCTAAAAATGCATATATTTTTTTGTGTATCATTAGTTAACTTTATCTTTCAATTGCATTTTATATAACATTCACTATAGAAGTTAATATTCAAACTTCACACTTTACTTTTATTTTTGTATTTTGAAATTGTAAAATAACGTTAAGAATTTACTTATAGGATTTTCCAACTTCCCTGTGGGATCGATATCAATGACTCCATTAGAGTCTTTTATTACTTGATCGATACATATACTTGTGTTGATTTTAAATGGGATTTGGCAGTTTAAATAGAGTTTTAAAGATAAACTATTTTCATAAAAGGTATTTTTGTTGGGATTATATTATATATTTATTGTTATATCTGTAGTGTGTATTTTTTAATATTGAAAAATAATTACAAAATTTACACACTAAATCTACCCACATCAACAAGCTTTCCCAAATATTAGCCCATGACATTCTTATAAGACTACTTTATGCAGTCCTATAAGCCCACAAAGCATAATCAAGTTTGACTAACCCACCCATTTTTGTTGGATTCATGGAATTTTCTAATATTCTTTTAATTTCATGATTAGATAATTCTATCAAATCTTTTGTTTAAGGATGATAAGCAGTAACAATTTGATGGTTAATATGATATTTATTTAATACTTTCTCGATTATTGCATTTCTAAAATGACTTTTCCGTAAGTTATCATCACGCTTGGCATCACAAACATACAAAATATATTTTTTCTCAAGAAGTTTGCAGCACTTTGAGTATCAAATCGTGGTACAGCAATAACTTCTATCCATTTGGATACATAGTCTACTGCTTTCAATATATATAAATTTTTGAAACATGGTATAAATGGTCCCATAAAATTAATCCCCAAGCATCAAACATCTCAACTTCTAACATATATTTAAGGACAATCTCACTTCTCCTACAAATAAATCCTACTCATTGACATCGATCATAAAGTTTGATATAAGCATTAACATCTCTAAAGATTGTAGGCTAATAAAATCATATTACAAAATTTTGTATGTTGTTTTATCAACACTAAAATGTTCCCTAAAATAAAAATTATGACATTTTTGGATAATCTCGTAAGTTTCTTCTAAAGGCACACATCTTCAAATAATTAGGTCCTTTTCTTGTTTATATAAAAATGGGTCATTCCAAAAACAAGTCTCAGCTTCAGATAAAAAATCTCTTTTTTTTTCAGAAAATATAGTATAATATCACTAACAATAAAGTTCATATCATTGACATACCATGGAACATGACATTCATTAATACTAAATAATTTTTCATCTGGAAAACCTTCATTATTTTATTTTTTAAAATAGAATGGTTTTTCAAATTCAAGCCTGACTAGATGATCAACAATTTAATTCTCAGCTCCCTTCCTATCTACTATTTCAAATTCAAATTCTTGCATAAGAAGAATCCATCGTATCGGTCTTGGTTTTGCATCCTTCCTTTTCATTAAATATTTAAAAGTAGATTGATATATATACAAAACACCTTTGGTTCCAATTAAGTATGATTTGAATTTATCGAAAGCATATAATATTGCTAATAAATCTTTCTCAATTGTTGTATAATTGATTTAAGCTTCATCCTTCTTATCATTCTTTTGTCCTGAAACACCTCCAATAGCATAATCACTTACATCACACATTATTTCAAAAGAGTTTTCCCAATCTGGTGAAATAACAATTAGTGCATTGACTAATTTTTCTTTTAATTACTCAAAAGCTTTTAGGCACTCCTTATCAAAAATAAAAATTACATCTTCTTCAAGCAAATGGCATAGAGACTTAGCAATTTTTGAAAAGTCTTTAATATATCACCTATAGAGTCCATCTTGTCTTGAAAAACTTTTGTGTAGAGTCAAACAATAGGTTCTTTTGTGTGTCTTCAAAATATATCCACATTCAATGAATCATCTAGGAGTTGACTCCTTTCAAAAGCCATTTAAATGTAATTTCGTGTCCATTAACCATAACCAACATTTTGACCAAGACTTGCTTCAAAAACCCCTTCAAAAATTTCTCCAAATTCATTGAATCATCAAGTAACTACCTTTGGCGCTTAAGCGCAAGGTATATGACACTTAGGCACGAGTTTCTTTATCATCCTAGCATGTAAGTGCCATTCCTGGGCGCTTAGGCGCCACAGTTCTTTTGCTCACCTTCTACATTTTTCTCTAAATTTTATCATTTTTCACTCCACCATTTTTCATCCATTTAAATGTGCTTGAAAGAGAAACACACAAATACCTTCCATTGAAGTGCAATATCCTCAAAAATAGGTATAAAAATGTGTCATAAACCATAAATATTTTAGGTGTATCACCCCTCATGGCCCAAATATTCTCGAAACCTCCAAAATCATTCCAAAAACACCCAAAACCAATACAAACCATCCATTAGGTCCAATTTCACTAAATTGACCAAAACCTCAAAAATCATTCCAATTACCTTTTAATGCATATAGTCTCCAAATCACCCCCAATTTCCGCCAAATTGATTCCAAAATTCCCAAATGTTGAATCTAAATCAAATTTTATCTTGTCTAAGTAAATTTTGAACAAAATTTAAGCCCAATTGTGCTTTATTTCAAACCTAAACCCAAGATCAAGCTAAACCACAAAAATTGAACCCATTCCTTAAACTCACCTTACATCATTTGATCTAAGTAAAACTTGGCCAACACAACCATAAGTTAAACCCTAAGGACTAGCTTGAATCAACCTAGCCCACTTTAAGGGTGTCGTGGACCAAGGGACCCTTGAATTAGGGCATCTCTTTCCAAATTTAACTAAACCATTGGGATTCTTCCCACCAACCTTCCCAAGCCCCCATACCATCATAATTAAACCTTCTAGCTCCTTTGACCCAGCTAACCATCAGCTCAGCCTTGACCGACTGGCCTAGTGTCTAGAAAACACCATGCCTGAGAGGTCTCAAATGGATCAAACCCAAAATTGAGACTCCCTGAGATGGCTTAACTCCATTTGTCACTTGCAACATTTATCCCTCCACCTCATCTTCCTCTCTTCCCCCCTAGCTTGCTCTTATGGTAGCCTTGGCTCTCTCTATAAATAGAAAGCCTCTCACGGTTAAGAGGGGAGATCATCAAAATCCTTGGAGAGATTCTGCCAAAATCATTCTAGAGCCCTTCAAGCTTTCCTAAGTTTAATCCAGCAACCACAGCCCTCCATTTCAAATGTCAAAGCTCAATTTCTCACTTAAAATTTAGGGGGTTTTCTATCACTCCTTTAAACTCCACCAAAGCTCAAATTAAACCATCCAAAAGCTTCCTTAGACCAAATAAGGAAATTATCCATAAAAAACCATCTTTATTGAGCACTCTAACCCACCTCTAGACCAAGCATGTCTCACCCTTCAATCAAAATCATACTTAGAGCTTATACCAGCTCAAACAGACACTTCAAGGATGTTTGTTGGACCACAAGGAAGCTTCCACAAGCACCCAATTAAGGCCACACTTCTTGGACAAAAATATATCTTAAAATCCCAAATTTTTCTCTTGGTTTCATCAAATGTGAAGTGAACTTGTATTTCATATGTATGTAACCATATAAGTAGTCACCTTAAAAGGATGAAGCTATAGGAGCAAACGCCATGTGAATTGGTTTAGTATCGAGTGAAATCTTACATTTTTAGTGTGGTTGATTCTCGATGATTTAGAGCAAATGGAGATGATGAAAGGATGTCATCCATTTGCACGTGTATTGATCCAATGACAGAGGAAGCATGAGACGAGAAAATGGTTCATAAAGTGTGGCCCACATGGCAGCTGGTGTGGAAGGCAGCATCAAATGAGAGCATTGCACTGGAATTTTGGAGTTGTTGAGGATCCAGTCAGTGTCGCGTGGATAAGTTGAAAAATCAGGTATTTTTTATTTAAAATAATTCAAAAACATTAAAAATTCATAACTTGGTGTAGAAAAATAATAAAAATAAAATAAAAATACTCTCTTCCTCACTGAATAGTGTATAATATTATGGACCAAAAATAAAAATTATTTGACATGTACTTTACTTTTAATTAATTTAAAACTCTCTACATTGTGTTAATTTTGTTTAAATAAATAATATTCGTCATCGTTTGAAACTTTAGGGGTTTGTTCATCATGATAGTGGGGAAGTTCTCTATTTTTTCCAAAGTCAGAGAACATCTCTATTTATGAAACCCTAACTTAAATACAAGTCAAAAAAATATGAAATTTACTTTGCTAGGTTCCATGGGTTCAGAGGACTCGAGGAAAAATGTAAAGTAAGTTGAAATATTTGTGTACGTTACTATAACTAATTAAGTCATTTTAAATCATAAGAATTTAAATAAATATAATTTATTTTAAATATTTTAAAAAATTATTTTACACAATAAATAATGATTATCTTAACTCAATATAAAAATTTGAAACCCATTTGAATTGATTCAATCACTAAAGTCTATATTTCAAAAAAAAAAGGGATTTTTTGCATTAAAATAATTATAATAAATGAACTATAATTAAAAAAATTATGAATACTAGTTTTTTGAGTTTCTCGTGATCAAGAACATCTAGGAAAAATAAAATTTATATTAAACTAAATAGTTTATTTTTGAGCTACTTTTTAAATTAAAAATATTTTAAAAATATTTAAAAATTGCGAAAATATGAAAGCGCCCATAAATGTTCCTATTTTTTCCTTAATCACTTGGGAACCTTTAAAATATTTTTCTAATTTAGTTATATACTTTTAAATGCTAATAATGTTTTTCTTAATTTCCATAAAAAATAATTATAATAAATAAAATAAAATTGTAAAAATGGAAAGTTTATTTCTTTGAGCTCTCTAGACTTAGGGAGATTTGACCAAAATATAAAAAGTATTTTTTGAAAAGAAATATTATTTTATGTTTAATTAATCACTAAAATCAATAAATAATTATAACAATAAAAATTTATTTTCAAAAAATCATGAAATTTTGTCTTAAGTGGTTTTTTGATCTAGATGAACCTCCAATAATTTTCCCATGAATATAAACTTTACATTGATTGATTAAATAAATTAATATTGAAAACTCTATTTTTGAGCTAAGATATTTATAAAAATTTAAAAAAAGTTTAAAAAATCATAATTTCTCGTTCAATATTTTAATTGACCCATGAGTGGAGTAACATAAAAATTTTAGAGTCATTTGAGTTATCTTTAATGGGTTATGAGGTGGAGAGCCCTAAGGGCAAAATGGTAATTTTAGAATTTTGATGCCCTGATTAATTTTTAGGCTAAGTTAAAGCGGAAATGGGTAATTTTGATGATAATAAGCTTTTTTGGATATGTGAAACATAATGGATTAGAGGTAGAAACCAACTTGTTACATTTTCATGATAAGGGTAAAATGATAATTTAATAAATTGTTATGACTTGGAGGATAATTCAATTGGATGATACTAAGGTAGTGGGTTTAAGCTAGGAAGATAATGATTCGCTTATTTTAGACCCACTGATTGGCGATTATATGATAAACAAGATTTTAACGAGGATTGAATTCTATTCAACATTTGGATTTTTTCAAATCTATCCCGAGATGGAATTTAAGGGCTTAGTAGTGAACTATATTTGATAATCAAATTGGTTTGATGAAGTTTAAAAAAGAGGAACATGATTAATTAGAGAACACCTTTAAACACTATAATCCCGACTTTAGCGGTGGGTACAATATCCTTAATGACTTGAACTTGCCTCAAGGGTACCCACTTACATAAATCTTAAGTAAAATATTAATTGAATGTTTGAGTACCCAACTCTTAGGATAATTGAAATATTGAGGTTCATTGAGCATAGGGTGTATTGATTCATTGAAACTTCATTTAACTTCATATGATTAATTGAACAATGTAATAAGCTCAAATAAACTCAAAACATGCTAAAGGATTTTTAAAAGGTGGTTTAGGGTTATACCTCGAATTCCTTTATAATCTTTTCAGTATTTTGAAGGACAATTGGACTTGTTATACTTTCTTCCAGATAATCATCTATTAAAACTTTAGGGACCCACAATGTTATGCCTCATGACCCGATAATTTACCTAAATAATTAGAAAACCCTACACTACTTATCCTACATTAATTAACCCAATGCTCAAGGATTTGGGTCCTCTCTCAAGAATTTAAATTCTTGTGAGCAACTGGGATATTTTCTTTAGTCGCATATGGAACATCAGGCTTCTATAAGTCTAAGGTCTAGGTGGCTAGGGCAATGACGATAATGCTATTCTGTGATAAAATGAGAGATACAATGTGTGATTGTAGAATAATATTTCCTACCACAAGGACCTTTAATAAAATGAGAGGATAAGGGCCGACGATACTATTTGATGACTCTCATGAAGTAGATTGCCTCTAATACACATAGGTTGTTTGCAGTCCTAGCTTGATTAAATGTATTAACCTGTGAACTGCAACACTCTACCAAATGTTTTCTTAAACAAAAATCTCTCTTGCATGATAGAGTAAATTTTATATTCTTGAGAATTAATTTCAAATGAAAACTTATAAAGGTTCATAGTTAATCACTTTGATTGAGGTTAGGACCGCCCTCCATAGACTATTGGGTTGGTAGTTCTCACTTAAGGTCGGGAAGCACACAGTTCAGCTTTGAGCCCTAACCTTTACCATTTTATCAAGCTAGGAAGCACACATATGAATGACCAAGGTTCATATGCGACCATGGGTTTTCTTTTTACTCATTTTTTGCTACAACTAGTTTTTCCTATTTTTTCCGTACTGGATGCTTTCGTTTACTTTCCTGCAATTTGTTAAAATTTCATGTAAATATATAGTGCTTCATGTTGCTAACTATGTGATACAAGTGGATTTAGTGTGTTAATTTTTCAAATATTTTTCAATAATACAAAATACACACGGTATATACAATAGTAAATATGCAAATTAATCCCAAGAAAAACAACTTCAATGAAAATATTTTTATCTTTTAAAAATATTTAAATTGACAAATCCCCTAAAAATAACACAATTATACGTATCACTCAAGTAATAAAGGGCTCTAATGGAATTCTAGATATCGTTCTCAAAAGAAAGTTGGAAATGCCTATTAGTAAATTCCTAAGATTATAATGTAAACTACAATTTTAAACTATAAAAGTGAAGTGTTAAGTTTTGTTATAAAGTAGTAGAGTGATTGCTAAATAAAATGTTATAAAAATACAAAATTAATTAAATTAATTGCTAAACTTTTAAAAGTAAAATTACCAAAACAAAACAAAGATTTTTGTGACGAAGAGTTTAAATTTAAAAAAACATCTTCTCCTTTACTGTGAGCATATGGATTGTGAAGTAAGGAGCCAAGCTCCAATTCCTTAAATTTAAAGTAAACCAGTTACAAATAGAAAAGAAAAGAAAAGAGGGCCTATAAAAGAAGGCAAACTCTCAAAACAACAAAAAGGAGCTATCAGTTATAAGGAAAGGGCATAAAATCACTGGATAGGAGGAAATCCAATGTAGAAGCTATCCTTCTGCTCACCACAGATTCTTCAGTATAGAGACCCCTTCTAGCTGGCCAATTGGAGGGTCTATTTCCTTCTCTGTGGATATGGGAGAACTTTATGGAGTAGTTCTTCAACAATTGATGAATCCTAGAAATCCAGCTTATTAAGTTTCATAGAGTGTCATAGGAGCCCTTGATAATATTAATAAGCATCAAAGAGTCAGATTCAGCCCATAGCTGGTTGAAATGGCAAGATCTGGCTAAGTTAAGGGCCCAAAAAGTAGCTTGACATTCAGCTTCAAGAGGATCCAAAGCTTTAATAGGAGATTGAAAGAACAAGATGCACCTCCCCTCATGATTTGTAAAGACAACACCGATACCAGTATACTAAGATTTATAGCTACCATCAGTGTTAACTTTTATCCATCCATACTTTGGTAGAGACCAACAAATTTTCAAAACTTTGGCAATGGAAGGATTAAAAGATGGGCTCAGCTCCAACACATCTTCAAATTTTTTAAATTTAATCAATTTTTGTATAAAGGCAATACAATTTAGACCGACCTTTATTGGCTCTATAGGAGAAGTTTCATACTTCAAATGGTTTCTAGCCATCCAAACAAACCAAGCCACAAAGTTGGGGATGTCTTGAAGATTAATTCCCCTCCAATCTGACCAGCAATTATACAATACCTCCCATGTTAGATTCATAATTGGGACATTCATCTTTCAAATCCCAATAGACCAAACTACCTGCACCCAGGGGCAAGCAAAAAATAGGTCGGCAATTGTTTCCTCCTCAGTAAGACAAAAAAAGCATCTATCAGCGGGAATTAATTTTAAGAAGAGTCTTCATATAAAAACTGGCATGTAGGGAGTGAGAAATTTATTCCAAATTGTCTGACCCCAATCCACCACCTATTGGGGAGGTTGAGAAGGAAGTAAGTTCTTTTTTATAACAATTCTGTCCTTTTGCCCAGGTTTAATAGAGAGTTTCAGAATATTGGAGATTTGAGAAGGGTTGAAAAAAGGAAGAATAGGAGTTAGATTCCACTTATCATGTTCCCAAAGGTCCTTGACATTCTTTGGAGAGGCTAGAGCATTTTTATCAATTAGAAGGTTGCCTTCCAAAGACCAATTGTCCCACCAGACATTTATCAGTCCCTCACAAATCTCCCACACATACATTTTTTCATCTTCCTCCCTAATCTGTAACATCTTTTTCCAAATGGGGAGTCCACCAAACCCACAAATAATCGGGTAGGTTGTTGATTCTTGCACTATTTTCCCTTTAAGAATTCAGCTCAAAGTGAGGACGAGATCTAAATTTGATCCAGAGTTTGCGAAGATTAGTATGCATAACTTGGGGGAAGGACTTGATGCCTAACCCACCTTCCATAAAAGCTTTAAACACCTTAGCCCATTTAGTCCAGTGTTTTTGCTTCCTTTGACAAGCCCATAGAAATCTATTAAAAATCCCTCTAATAATCTTTGAGTAGAATTTTTTAATATATTCATTTGCAGGAGATAGGAGGGAATAGCAAATAAAACACTTTTCAGAAGT
This sequence comes from Phalaenopsis hybrid cultivar, assembly GCA_002079205.1. Lineage (NCBI taxonomy): Eukaryota > Viridiplantae > Streptophyta > Magnoliopsida > Asparagales > Orchidaceae > Phalaenopsis > Phalaenopsis hybrid cultivar. The sequence continues at coordinate 240,857 of JXCR01142996.1, read as the reverse complement.
GTTATCCTACCCCCATTGGATAAAAAGAAATTCTCTCATGCTTGAAGTTTTCTTTGAATCTTTTTTAAAATGTGATCAAACTGAGAGTTTTTTGTTCTTCCTTTGATAAGAATTACCCCAAGATATTTCACAGGAAGATGGCTATTGGTAAAGCTTGGAAATTAGAAAACCAGGTCTTTAACTCACTTTTGCATTGTTTGCTAAAGATGGAGATGCACTTCTATTTAGTTAATTTCATACCAGAGGCCTCGTGAAAATTCTCCAAGATCTGCATGAATAATTTAACAGCAGATTTGGAAGCTTTTGAAAAAATAATGATGTCATCAGCAAAAGCCAAATGATTGATTAAGGTGGAAGATCTATGGCTATAAAGGGAGTGAGGTTTCCTGGTTGCCAATTCATTCAAGATTTTGGATAAGTACTCAAAAACCAAAATAAAAATGGTAGGGGAAAGGGGGCCACCTCGTTTGATACCTCTAGGTGCACTGAAGAACCCATGGGAAGCCCCATTGATGAAGATAGAATGGAAATTATTAGCCAACCATCTATTTACTAGAGAGATAAAGGAAGGGGAGAAACCTATGGCAATGAGAACTTGTTCAAAAAACTTCCAACCGATTGTGTTATATGCCTTTTTAATGTCCAATTTGAGAATTAAGTTACCTCCTCTAGTGATTTTGTCCAAATCCAGTATGAACTCTTGAGCAAAGGGCACATTATCAACAATACTTCTATCCTTGATGTAGGCAGTCTGATTCCTGCATATAAGCTGATTTAAATGAGGTTGTAATCTATGGACTAGGACTTTGCTTATTATCTTGGATATAATAGAAGTGAGGCTAATGGGTCTGAAATTTTCCCGTTTGTGAGGAGTTTTTTCCTTTGGAATCAAAGTAATAGTAGATGTGGAGAAGTATTTGGGGAGATCAACCCCCCTAGAAAAAGCTTTGGACAGTAGCAATGACCTCACCCTTCACAATCAGTCAGGCCTTTTTATAAAAATCTGTTGTGAACCCATCAGGACCAGCAACTTTTGTGTTGTCAATGGAGTTCAGAGCTTCCCATTTCATCAGGAATATCAGTGAGAGATAAGCTTTTTGTGAACTCTCTTTCATTATCAAACAAGGTATACTTAATGGGAGATTGAGAGGTAGGAGTTTGTTTGAAGATATTTTGAAAATATTGAACAGCATTATTAGCTATGCCATCAGCAGTAGTAATCCAGTGACCCTTCTGAGAATGAATTTTATGAATTGTATTGCATTTCCTCCTATAGTTGATGCAAGCATGATAATATTTAGAATTTCTGTCCCCCTCACAAAACTTCAGTCTGTTGGCCTTCTGAGCATAGAATGCCTCTTGCATGTTTAATGCATCCAACAGATGTTCATTTGCAGACTGAAGATCCATTTCAGACCCCATGCCAGAAGACATGAGCTGTTCTAATTGTAATACCTTTTGTTCAGCCTCAAGGACTTTATTATCTCTGTTCCCAACCTCCTCCCAATTCCAATTAGAAAGATGTTTACTGACTTTTTTATGTAAAAGCTAGAGTTTTGTACCAGGGATGTGATGATGAACATCAGTCCAAGCCATTGAAACTTGATTGAGAAAATCCCCATGCATGGACCAGATATTGAAATATCTGAACTTGGCTTTATTTTTAGAATTGTTGGAAGAAATCTGAATAATAAGGGTCTATGATCAGACCCACTCATAGCCAAATGTTGGACAGAAGTATGCAGGAAATCTCTGAACCAAAAATCGTTCACCAAAACTCTATCCAGCCTTCCCAAATCTTCCCCCTTCTCCAAGTGTACTTAGGGCCAATAAAACCCAAATCAAAAAGTCCAGCAAACTGACTGTTGTCATTGAAATTGTTCATTAAATTGATATCAAGAGATCTCCCACCCTTCTTCTCACTAGGTGAAGAGAGACAGTTGAAGTCATCCCCAACAATCCAGAAGTCCCTTATAGAATAGCTGAAGTCTTGTAACTGCTGCCAAAGTTTCTCTCTAGCAGTGGATGTACAGCCGACATAAATAAAGGTAGCAAAACCATTATATTAATTTAAGTTAATCTTCAAATGGATAAATTGATCTCCCTCTTTGAGGACACTGGATTGTATTTCATGTCTGCAAAAAAGCCATATTTTACTGTTAGTGTTGACAATAAGCTGAAAACCAAGGAACTTCCTCACAATTCTGTTGACATATTTAGTAAACATAGGTTCAAGTATAGCAATAATCCAAGGTTTATACATCATATTGAGAGCCAGAATTCAATTAAGGGATATAGGATGTGCTAATCCCCTAACATTCCAATAGATAAGATTCATTAACCTATAGAGGTGGATTTTCCTCTTCTCGTAGTTCTAACAGTACTAGAAGAAGTAGAAGGGAGTAGGTTCTTTAGTTCCAAAGGCATTTTCTTCTTTTTTAATTTCTGGATTTACCAACCTTCTTCTAGATTTTTTGTTAATCACAAAAGCAAAGGGTCTTCCTCTAGTGTCTCAGTAGTTGTTTCCATTTGATCAGCAGGGAGTGTTGGAAGTGCAGTACAATTGTTCTATTCAACTTGAGTAGATTCTGGTATAAGGTGAAGTTGCTTAAACAAGGGTTTTAGAACATTTTGAAGAGATTTATCTGGTTCCACTGCCTATTTATCCATATCTTGAGATAATTCAGCCAACTCTAGTATAGAGTCCTCCTGAATCCTTGTCCCTGGAAATTCAGAATCTTGGGCAGCAATTCCAACAACAGGTAGCTCAATACCATGAGGCTCTAAGACCTCTGAATTACTTCTAGGAAGCTTTCTTCTGAGATTGGGATGAAGTCTAAAGCACTTCTCATTAGTATGGCCAAACATTTTGTTGTGATGGCAATAATAAGGTCTTCGTTCAGCTATAATTTTCTACCAATATCCACTATGCTCAGTGCCTAACCAAATTTCCTCCAAAGCAGGTAAAGTGATATTTCCTTCAACCAAAATTCTAGTAACTGAGGGTCTGGATAAGTTAAACATGGGGGCATCCAACATCAAAGGTCTTCCTAAGGCTTTGCCAATGTTGAAGAGAACTTCATGGTTGAAAAAGTGTAGTTTAAGTCCAGGTAACTTAAACTAAATGGAGACAATGGGAAGTTCTTTACTGTGGTCAAAATTAGGAGATCACTTTTTTAGTTTCATTGAGATTCCTTCAATCAAAATAGATTATTTAGAGAGGATTCTAGCATAGTCTTCTTCCCTTCTGAGATTGATGAGAATATGCCTTCCATCAAGTACGCCTACTTCCCAGGTCTCTTTGAATTTCAGTCCATCAAAATATCTTCTCGCAGATTCCTTTTTAGGGTGTCCAATTTGAAATTTACCAATTAAGGTGAACTTGTAACATTCAGTAAGACCATTTAGGTCCTCCTCAGTAAAGTAGATAGCCAATTTCCCACTCTTCTTGCATATAGGCTTGAAGAGAGGGTCATTACCCTCATGATACTCTTGAGGAAAAAACAAATCATCATGAATCTGAATTTTATCATATCCTTTCCCAACAATGTCAGCAAAAGTGGCCTTAGCCCACTGAATATTTGTGGAAATATCAGTTGTATTAGGGTCAGACATCACTGAAATGTCCACAGTGCAGAAAATAGCAATAAAGGAAGGGGTTAGAGCTGTGGAACTAACGCTGAGCTGTCGATTCAAGTAACTAGTAAATGAAGGAGTAGAGTAGCAAAAGGCACAGTAGAGACAAAGTAGTAGATAAAAAACCAAGTAGCCAGACAACCCACAGAGAGAACAACCCAGGCAACCAGACAAACAAACAGCAAAAACAGTGGGGCTAAGCAATTGAATAGTAATATTTGAAAAACCAAAAACCCGAGAAGAGGTAAAGAGTTATAGAAAATCAGAACTTGTAAAAACCAGTGACGAGAGGAGAGAAAACTAATTGAACTTGATGAGGTAGCTGAAATTAGGTCATCTACAGCAACAGCTAGATCCATTTTGTCGAAACCCTAGCAGAGCACCAGTGGAACCAGCCGCCACCCATGGATATATATATATATATATATATATATATATATTCCACAAAAGA
>JXCR01142996.1:190298-209880 GCA_002079205.1 Phalaenopsis hybrid cultivar | reverse complement strand
TATATATATATATATATATTAAACTAAAAATATTGCCTTTGTAATTTTGGCGACCGACACATTTAAAGGCTACAAGTCATTTGGAGAATAGAGAAATAAAGAAGATAAAGTGAGTGGCGACTCCTTTCGACAATAATAACAAACCAACAACAAGATAATAGGAATTGGCGATGACGGTGACATTTCGGCGATCGACAAGGAATTTTTTCTTGACTATCCTAGAGGACTAATAATGGAACCTTACCCCATTAGAAATTCTAAACACTTATTTACATTATTTGGAGTTTAACATGTTTGGTTTTGTCCCATGGCACTTAGTAGGGTGGAGCCAACATGAGGGAGGTCAAATAGAGTCCGCATAAGACTGTCTGGCCTTAGGGTTAGCTCTGGGTGGTGTGGTCTTAGTCAGCCTTGCACACACACACTTGAACCTATCACTTTCACTAACAACCTAAAATCCTAAACAAGACATGCTTAGCATGATTCCCTACTTCTTTGGAAACTCATGTGAGTGGTTCTTCAAACTCTTAGCCTTTGGTCAGGATGGCTATGACCAACACATGGAGGGTCTAAAATGGAGATTATCTTGTTCACATGGCACAAAATAGGTAACTTTACGATTGGCACCCTTAATTGATATCGATTCCACCAACACTTTGTTTTTGGCCTTTTGCCCCAAACATTGCCATAATTACCAAACTAACCCTGAAATCATAATTTTCCCAAAATGACCCAATTCTTGAATTTCTTTTTCAAAATCATCTCAAATCACCTCAAACCATCCAAATTTCCCAAAACACCCCAAAATTCCCAAAATACCCCCTCAATATTGCCAAAATTACCAAAACCTCTCAATCATTCCGAACCTCCTGTAAACCAATACAAATCAGCAAATTTGACCAATTTTGACCAAAATCTCAATTTCGCCCCTAAAGGCCCAAATTCCCTAAATTCATCCAAATTTCCACCGAATTCACTCCAATCTCACCCAATTTCAATTTCAAACTTAATTTTTACATTCCAACCCCAATCTCCATCAATTTGGAGCCCAATTTAATATATCTCGAAACCCTAATTCCAATTTTGGGCTAAAATCTTGATGCACCAAAAATATATGCATTTTTAGATCTATATATTATACTCATTTTTTGTGATATTGCACTTTAAAGGAAGATATTTTTTATGTTTTGTGACAAGTTGATGAATTTTAGGACTTAGAGTAAAAAGGAAGCAAAAATGATGGAATTTGGACTCAAAATGGAGTTTTGGAAAAAATACTTAGCGTTGACGGCACCAGCAAGGATGACAACGGTGTCAGCATGAAACATGAGTTCAGAAAATCATGGGCATCGATGGAATGTGCATCGATGGAGCCATTTGATAGAGAGCACAAAATTAAATTTAGGCTCGAGCACCGACGACGCCAAGGTCAGTACTTGGTGAAATTCTAGAACATTCGATGAATTTGGACGCTTTTTGAAAAGTTATTGGAGGCACCTCTTAGAAAACCAACAATATGCTTTATTCAGAGAAAAATTGCTCAGAAAAAGTAGTAGTTAGAGGGGGCTTGAGGTTAATTGAGTTTACTTGAGTGTCTATTATTTAGTGTGGTGAGTCTAAGTGTGATTTTCTCCTAAGAGGTGCTAAGAGAGGGAGAGATGTGAGAGATTTCTTCTTTCATACATCTTTAAAGAGAAAATCAAGAGTCTTGTAAAGAGGGAAAGAGTTCAAGAGGGGCTAAAAGGGACTTGGTTTGAGAAGAGTAACAGAAAAGTGGTGTTTGTTTATTATTGTTGTATAAAATTTCTTTTTAATATGAAATTTGTACATTGTTGTATTTTTTGTTTATTACTATTGTATAAACTTTATTTTATTTATGAAATTTATATTTTGTTATATCTTTCTCATGAGGTATGAGTAGTTTCTTTGTCTTTCTCCTTATTCTGAAATATGTTGAAATGAAGAGATAATTTGGATGTGTCAATTTTAAAATATAAAATAAATTGTGATAATTTTTCCACTCTGTTCTTAATTTAATTTTTGATCTGTTCAATTAAAATGTTAAAATTTTTTGCGAAACATATGGTCCGGGAAATGTAGTATGAGTTCTACAATAAAGTGAGAATCACATTCATCTCTATGAAGGAGTGTTTCGTTCATGGAATTGGGTGCAAATAAATATGAAAATATATATTATTAGGCAAAGAATTGGAGATTTTAGGGTAATAGACAAAAATCCTCAATTAGGTCTTAGTTTTTACGAACTACAGATAGAGTTAGCCTTCAGGGGAAGGGAAGTAGGCGCTCTAGAGTGAGAGCTAGTATCCTCCCAGCCCAACCACAAATTTAGAGACTAAACCTAAGATTAGCCAAAGATTCTCTATAACACTTATATAAGGATAGAGATTTAAAATTGCTCCTATTTGGCACAATACAAATTCAAACCATTTATCTCCTTCATTTAACCTATAACTCATTATAGTGGGAAAGACGCTTTCTCAAATTTGATAACTTCATCGTAGAAACATCGTTTGGTAGCCATAGTTTAACTTTATTTTATAGTCTTGCTAGTAGTTTATAATTCAGTTCTGATAGAACCTTAAAGATTTGAAATTAATATAGTAGACTTTCTTTATTATTTTGAAATTCCTAATTTAAATTATTATCTCAAATTTAAACCTTCCCCGTGGGATCGATATTTGGGGTTTGAACAGAAAGTGATATATTATTTGATAACGATACGAATACTTGCGTAGAATCCCAACATAAATTGCTTCAATTTCTTATTAGTAAATAATGAACCAAGTTTCTCGCATCGCTACAAAGTGCAGTCATCTTCATTAATTTTACACAACTATAATTTTTGGGATCAAGTTTATGGCACCGTTGCCTGGAAAGGTAATGGTAAATCAAATGGATTTGGTAAATTAGGAAATGTATCGATAAATATATAAAAAAATTAAAAATCATACAAAATCATTTAAGAGATTTTTTAAGAAATTTTTCTTTGCTAATTTTATTTGTCTATGCGTAGTATTGGATCTGAAGGTTTAGTACCTTACGATTCAAAATTAGAACGTACTATTAGAAAAGTTTGAAAACAACAAAATGAAATTAGAAATTTGAATGAAATGAAGAATAACTTAGATGATCAAACAAATGAAAATTAATGAAGACTATTAAAAGATCATGCTAATCCTACAGCAGATGAACTTCACTTGACTTTTCAAAATCCTGTTGTTGTTGCTAATTCATTTGAGCTTAAACATGTTATAATCCAAATGATACAAAATCAGTTTAGAGGATTCACCTACTGAAGATCATAAATTACATTTTGCTAGATTTCTTAAAATATGTGCTACTTTTAAATATGATGGAGTGTCTAATGATGATGTTAGGATGAGACTTTTTTATTTTTCATTAAGGGATAAAACTAAAGCTTGGTTAAATTCATTAGCACATGGATCTATCAGAACTTATGGAGTACTATTATAAAAACTTTTGGCTAAATATTTTCTACCCTCAAAAATTGCTAAACATAGAATGATATTAAATTTTTTTGTCAGTTCGAAGGGGAATTGAAATATGAATCCTTTGAAAGATTTAAAGATCTTCATAGGAGATGTCTACACCATGCTTTACCAAATTTGTTAATAATTCAAAATTTTTACAATGGATTAGTAGGATCACTTCGATCTATTATAGATGCTGCTGCTGGTGGATTATTAATGTCAAAACCTTTTGATGAAGCATATTCTTTAATAGAGGAAATGGCTACTAACAATTTTCAATGGCCCTCTGAATGGGTAAATCCAAAGAGAGTAGCTAGTATTCAGGATTCTAAGGTGATGTCTATTTTATTATCTCAAATTGCTCCTATATCAAAAAAGATTTATCAAATTGGAGTGAAGTATTCTCAAATACCACTAATGTTAGAGGAAAATTCACTAGGATAGATAATTGATAATCAATCATCTTATGAAACTTTGAATGCTATAAATAATCAAAATAATAATCCCTATTCTAATTATTATAATCCTGGATGAAAAAATTTCCCTAATTTTAGTTGGAAAAATTGTAACAATTTGGTGAGCCCCTCAAGAAATTCAAATAACTAGGGGAATCCTAGCTATAAACCTTTTTATCCTTCTGGATATAACAATAACTCACAAGTCAAGGAGAAGAGGTTGACTATGGAAGAAGTAATGTTAAACATGGGAAATCAAATACAAAATCAAGGGGTTGCATCTAGGAATATTGAAATTTTATTAGAACATATTGCTACTGCAATTAGTAACAGACCTTAAGTAATTTTTCTGAGTACTATTGAAGTTAATCCAAAAGATCAGAATAGGGAGCAAATTAAAGCTATTCAATTTTGAAGTGGAAAAGAAGTGGAAACAAGAATCCAAAGAGAACTTGAAGTTGAGGAAGATAAGGTAGAAATTGAAAGCGATAATGATGAAAATAAACCAATACAAATTTCTTTAGAAAAACTGCTACTTTTGTTTCGTTAGCGATTTAAACAAAAGAATAAAGATAAATAATTTACAAAACTTTTGGAAATCATTAAAAGGTTAACGATAAATATTCCTTTCATTGACTCTTTAGAACTAATCCCAAGTTAAGTGAAATTTATGAAGGATATACTAAACAAGAAAAGGAAGATTGTAGACCACGAGACCGTTGCACTTAGTGATGAGTGTAGAGCTATTATTCAGAAAAAGCTTCCTGAAAAGTACTCAGAAGAATTCATAGATCCTAGTAGTTTTACTATACCTTGTGCTAATGGTGAAAAGTTTTTTGAAAAAGCCTTATGTGATCTAGGAGCTATTATTAAACCAATTCCTTTATCAATTTTTATGCGTTTAGATTTATGAGAGATTTTCCCAACTAATGTAACTCTTCAATTAGTTGATCGATCAATTACTTATCCTAAATGAGTTATAGAACATGTATTAGTGAAAGTGGATAAATTTATTTTCCTTTAGACTTTAATATATTATATATGGAGGAAGAGAAAGAGATTTCTATTATTTTTTGGAGACCATTTCTTACAACAGAGAGAGTTGTGATAGATATACAAAAAGGAGAATTAATAATGAGAGACAATGATCAAGAACATTGAATATAGGAAAAGTTATGTATTATCCTACAATAGAAAAAGATTATGAATGTTTTAGAATGGAATTTACTAATTATCTAAGTAACGAGCAATTTAAGGGAATGTTTGAAGAAAAATTAAGGCAAAAAGAATATTTTGAGAATGAGAATGAAATAAAATAAGAGAATTTAGATTATGTTTAGGACAAATTTGAAACTTTACACCTTTAAGAAAATGATAATAAAAATCTTATTTGTTCAAGTATTAAACCACCTGAACTTGAACTGAAAGTATTACATGCCCATTTAAAATACATGCTTTTAGAAGATTCATCTACATTTGTTGTTATTATATCTTATAATTTAGCTAAAATTCAAGAACAAAAATTTGTAGAAATGTTGAAAAGATATAAAAAATCCTTTGGATGGACTTTAACAGATATTAAGAGTCAGTCCTTCAATTTCTATGCACAAAATTCTATTAGATGAACAATACAAACCTAAAACTGATCCACATAGGAGATTAAACCCAATAATGAAAGAAGTTATTAAAAATAAATATAAAATAGTTAGATGTTGGAATTACATATTCTATTTCAGACAGTGCTTGGGAAAGTCCAACTCAGTGTGTTCCAAAGAAAGGAGGAGTGATAGTTGAAGTAAATGAGAAAAATGAATTAATTCCATTAAGACGGGTTATTGGTTGGAAAATTTGTATAGACTAAAAAAAATTAAACATGGTCACCAAGAAAGATCATTTTCCTTTACTCTTTCTAGACAAAATTTTGGATTGATTGGCTAGAAACAAAAATTACTGTTTTCTAGATGGATATATCGGGTATCACCAAATTCCAATTGCTCAAGAGGATCAAGAGAAAACAATATTTACAAGCCCTTTATGGAACATTTGCTTTTCGTAGAATGCCTTTTGGACTATGTAACACACCTACAACATTTTAAAGTTGTATAATGTCAACTTTTAGTGATTTAATTGAAAGTGGAATGGAAGAATTTATGGATGATTTTTCCTTATTTAGAACTTCATTTGAATTTTGTTTAAATAATTTAGAAAAGTTTTGGAATTATGTGAAAAAATCAACTTAGTGCTAAATTGGGAAAAATGTCAATTTATGGTTGCAGAAGGAATTGTACTTGGGCATAAAATTTCTGAAAATGGCATGAAAGTAGATCCAGCAAAAATTCAAGTTATTGAGAAATTACCGCCTCCTACGGTATTAAGAAATTATGCTAACTTTTAGAAAAGGATATGAAATTTAATTTTAATGAGGAATGCATAAAAGTACTTAAACTGTTGAAAGAAAAATTAATCACTGCTCCTATAATAGTTCCACTTGATTGGGAGAAACCATTCGAAATAATGTGCGTGCTAGTGATCATGCTATTGGAGCTGTTTTACGGCAAAGGTATAACAAAGTTTTTAATGTAATATATTATGCTAGTAAAAATCTAAATGATTCTTAAATTGATCACACCACTACTAAAAGAGAGTTATTAATTATTGTCTATGCCTTTGATAATTTTAAACCTTACTTAATTGGAGCCAAATGTATAGTGCATACATATCATTCTACTATTAAATATTTGATGCAAAAGAAGGATTTTAAACCAAGATTTATTAAATGGATACTTCTGCTGCAAGAGTTCAATTTTGTGGTAGTAGATAGAAAGGGAAATGATAATCAAATAACTAATCATTTGTATGACTATAACAAGAAATACTAACTAATTTTATAAATGAAATTTTGGAAACTTTCCCTGATGAACAATTGTATAATATTGATAAAAAGGATATATCGTGGTATGCCGATATAGTAAATTATATTTTAAGTGATATTCTACCACCAAATGTTAAGAATCAAAAATTAAGGAAATTTATTTAAGATTAAAAACTCTATTTTTAGGATGACCCATATTTATATAAATAGTGTAAAATTTTAATCATTAGAAGATTTGTGTCTTACGAAGAAACTAAACAAATAATTGAACGATTTTATGTTTCTAAATTTGGAGGATATTTTAAAACTACTAGAACTGCACATAAAAATTTTGCAAGCTTGATTTTATTGGCCTACTCTTTTTAGAGATGTTAATAAATATATTAAAATATGAGATCAATATCAGCGAGTATGAAATATTTCTAAAAGAAATTAAATGCCTCTAAATGACACATTGGAAGTTAAAATTTTTGATGTGTGGGGATTAGATTTTATGGGACCATTTATGTCTTCAATTGAAAATTTATATATATATTGCTTGTTGTTGATTATGCGTCTAAATGGATTGGAGTTATTGTTGTACCTAAATGTGATGCTCAGAGTGTTTCTAAATTTTTAAATAAAAATATTTTTACAAGATATGGAATGCCAAGAGTGATTTTTACAGATGGATTATCTCATTTTATGAATAAGAAGATCGAGAAATTGGTTAGAAAGTATAATATTATGTATAGATTCTCTATTGCTTATCATCATTAGACTAACGGTCTAGCAGTAATATCAAATCGTAGAATAAAGTGAATTTTAGAAAAAGCTATAAATCCTTATAAATTAGGTTGGTCTCCTAGATTAGATACTACACTATGAGCATGCATAACTTCTTATAAGACTCTTATTGGAATTTCCCCATATAGACTTATTTTTGGTAAAACATGCCACTTACTAGTAGAATTGGAACATAAAGCATTTTGGTCTATTAAGGAATTTAATTTTAATCTAAAGAATGCTGGTGAGAAAAGATTGTTGCAAATCAATAAACTTGAGGAGATTAGAAATGAAGCATATGATAATGCAAAAATCTATAAAGAGAAAATCAAAATATGACATGTTCGGAATATTATAAAAAAGAAATTTGAATTAGGACAAAAGGTTCTATTATATAATACTAGATAAAGTTTATTTCCTGGGAAACTGAAATATAGATGGTTAGGACCAATCCATGTGATTAAAGTTTATAATTATGGAACTGCAGTTATTAAAGATCCTAAAACTGAAAAGATATTTAGAGTTAATGGGCATCGATTAAAACATTATTATGAAGGGCACATGCCACAATTTAAAGAAATTTTAATATTGAGTCATCTGAATTAAACATTGGTGCATCAGGCTTACGACGTTAAACAAAGCANTTGGACGAGAATAAAAGGGATTGGCATAACAAACTGTTAGAAGCCCTGTGGGCCTATCGGATGACTTTCAGGTCTCCCTCTCAGTGTACACCTTATATGCTCGTGTACGGGACCGAGGCTGTGCTACCACTAGAGATCTAGACACCATCTCTCAAAGTCTCCATTGTCAACCAACTTACAACGGAAGAAAGCACAAAACTCAGACTTGAAGAATTGGAGAGTCTCGAAGGAAAACGATTGGAAGCACAACAACATTTGGAGCTCTACCAGGCGAAGATGGAACAAGCCCATGACAAATTGGTCCGCCCAAGGACATTTAAAATTGGTGACCTCGTACTCGTGCTCAAAAAACCTATTCTTGCTAGCCGTAAAATAGGTGGAAAATTTGAGCCAACCTGGGAGGGACCATTTGTCGTTGAGAAGGTCTATATAGGAGGAGCCTACCAGTTAGTGGACTTCCGGGGTGAAAGACCCAGGTTACCGATAAGTGGACGATACTTGAAAAATTATTATGCGACCTGATGCTGCTTAATGCCGCTTACCTCTGTGTGTCTTTTCTTGCTTTGAAACTTTGAAACCTTGATTGTTCTAGGGTTATCTATATGGCCGTATGTCTATGGTCGGGTCCAAATTTTGTAATTAATCCCATATATAATGAAAATTTTGAGAAATTTTTTTGAACTTTACGCGTTCTCTTTTCTACTTTTGTATTTAAAATTCCATTAAATTAAAAAAAAACTCACACGTAAAATGAGTAGTCCTTTTCACTAAAACAAACTAAATTTTACTTTAGTAAATACTCTGTTTTGTTCTTGTTCATGCGAAACTTCGGCCCACTGACGTTCCTTTCTTTTATCTGTCAGGACAGAGGCTGATCTTTGCCTTCCAGGACGGCTGGAACCTCGCACTAAATGAAGAGATGACGCCACAAGAAGGTGTCATAGATTTTGACATAGATTTCAACCAGATTGAAATGGACTACGAAGGTCCTCTAATGGGCGTGGTCAGCAAGGAAGAAAAAAAGGACTACCCTCACTGTTGAGGGTGACCACTCTGGACGACGCGTCACGTAAGGGTAAAAACGTGATGGTAGAACAAGATCCGATGGAGGGGCCTAGCCGACTGCCCTCCATGACGGCTACTCCGGTAAAGGGCTTAATAGCTGCCCACAACGAACAACTACCAAATACTCCGCTCCGCAGAACACAACGCAGAAATGCGAGCTGAAAGAAACAAAGAGCCTTCTTGCGACAGGAGCGCAAGCANAAGGGCTTAATAGCTGCCCACAACGAACAACTACCAAATACTCCGCTCCGCAGAACACAACGCAGAAATGCGTGCCGAAAGAAACAAAGAGCCTTCTTATGACAGGAGCACAAGTGCTAAAGAAACAAAAACAGTTTTCTTACCCCCATTCCGGAGGGACATATCTACGATCCAGAGCTGAGAGAGACTTTGGCCAGCCTGCCCAGTACAGTTGAAGAATCGGGATTTCTGACAGGATCAGCTGTACCCCCAGTCTCAGATATCTTGTGCAGAGGTTGCCCAACATGCAACGTCGAGATACCAACCAGGACATCAGTCACGGGCGCGTTTGTAAAATGCCCGGAATGTAACGTTTAATATATACAGCATTTCAGTACCTTAGAGGGGTGCACTACCAGCACCAACGAGTCTCAAACTCCAAATTTTGTGGAAAACGTGTCATATGTCCCACTGGGGACAGATCAATGCGCACCGTGGAGCCCAGGATCATACATCCCGCTTCAGGTTGAATCTCATATTCCAGATCAGCCAGCACCGGTTTNGGGATTTCTGACAGGATCAGCTGTACCCCCAGTCCCAGATATCTTGTGCAGAGGTTGCCCAACATGCAATGTTGAGATATCAGCCAGGACATCAGTCACGGGCGCATTTGTAGAATGCCCGGACTGCAACGTTTTACATCTACAGCATTTCAGTACCTTAGAAGAGTACACTACCAGCACCAACGAGTCTCAGACTCCAGATTTTGTGGCAAACGTGTCGTATGTCCCACCGGGGACAGATCAATGCGCACCGTGGAGCCCAGGATCATACATCCCTCTTGAGGCTGAATCTCATATTCCAAATCGGCCAGCACCGGTTTGGATTCCCGCCCAGGCCCGGAGGAAAGAATGCCCCAGACAACTGCCAACTCCCGGGATGGTAGAATACTACAAAATAAGCAAGGTAAACAAGAGAGAATTTGAGTTCTATGAAGAAGTTCAAGGATAGTTTATCAACATATTGCAAGGCCTGGAGTTATATACGAGGGTTTTCTCTGAAACTGATGAAAGAAGCATCCCGGATTGCATATTTGATTTGAGGATAGAGGTCGAGCAGGCCTTCTCATGGAAAGAACGTACTTTGAGTCGAATAAATGGATGCGGGGGAAAGGAAGAATCACCATCCAGTGTGGATGTTGCTACAATTTTACAAACGATAGACAGGGGAATCCGTCTGGGATACTCAAATACGACCAAGTGGATCCGTTACCCCCGATGATAAAGTGGATGATAAAGAGAATGGTCAAGTGGAATATCCTACCCGCCACTTGAATTCCTAACAGTTGTATCATTAACGTTTATATCAGTGGATGATAAAGAGAATGGTCAAGTGGAATATCATCCATTGCCACCAATGATAAAATGGATGATCAAGAGAATGGTCAAGTGGAATATTCTACCTGCTACTTGAATTCCTAACTGCTGCATCATCAACATTTATGAAGAAGGTGACTGCATTCCTCCGCACATTGACCATCATGACTTCGCGAGGCCTTTCNTATATATATATATATATACACTGTATATATATCGGTATATATATAAATACGATATATCTTAATATTTTATTTGATAATTGTTCATTGTATTAGAAAATAATAAAACCTTAGAATTTGATACAATCTTATTTATCATAAATTAAGATAAATTTTGGAATTGGATAAAAATTTGGAAATGAATTGAACAAAAAAAATTTAAAAACACGCAGCTTTGGCTTTGGTGCCGACATCGCCAACATGGGCACAAACGACACCCTTTTATAGAAGTCATTGCACCAATGGCGCCATCGAGGACACCAATAGTGACTAGTGCGATTTCGGCAGTTCAAGACAAATTTAGCGGACTTTGGCGAGATTTCACTTTAAAATAAATGCCTAGAGGTCTTTTTAAGGGTATGAAAACTGTTTTGGACGACCAGAAACTTCCAAAATTTGAAATCAATGACTTCCAATTCCCGAAATACTTCAAGGTATAGAGTTTTCAATAGAAGAAAGTTCATCAGTTTTGACACGCAGAGATTATACAACTAAGTTATCACTAAGAGGAGACTTATTAAGAAGAGAGGCTTTGTCAATCATGGATTGAGTAAACCAAATTCTCAAATTGATAAAATCATAGTACTAATATGTTGAGAAGTTCTATGCTACACTACCACTGCAGTAGTTATTCCAATGGTAAAAGAATTTTATGCTAACCTACACGGAATTAACCACGAATTTGTCTTCTTTTGAGGTAAGGGTGTAATATTTACTCCCTCTCGAATTAATGATATGTTTATCATAGAAAGCATGCTGATATGTCATTTTACAAACTTTATACCAACGAAGGATATGATGTATGATGTATACAAATTTCTGACAGATGAAAATGATAATTGGGAAATGAGAGAAGAGGGGTACGTTAGTTTCTCTGCTTCACTATATAATTCGATATCTAAACAATGGCATTTCTTCATCTCTGCAAAACTACTCCCTACCATGAAATTTAGTAGAGTTACAAAAGAAAGTGCAATTTTAAACTATTGCACTCAAATAGGAAAGCCCATTGATGTGGATCTATTATTTTCAAATCTATTATGGGTATTACTATGAATGGGCCTATTTATGGACTATGGCATCCTTCTACAATCTTCTTACTTTGCAATCAACCTAAAGTGCCATATGAAAGTTGGGAGAAAGTACTATTACCCTGGGAGTCCATGGATCCTATTGATGAAAACTACATTGGGAATAGAAATGAAGCGTTGGATATTATCTTGGATCATTCATCACATGCTTCGAGACCCTTAATTCCATATATAGTTGGAAGTTAAATAGTTTTGGAGAAGAAAATGAAGAAAATAGAAAGAGAACTTCAGAGTATCATGAATGCAATAAGAAATTTTAATTACCTTTTTGATCACTTAGATTGGAAAATGATGGAAAACTTTGATCATACGGGAATAATTGAAGCAGGTTTAGTGCAGATGTTTAAAAAGAATGAGTGGATAGATCAAAATTTGACTGATCATGTTCAGGTTTAGTGACAATTTGTATGTCCATTACCAGTCTATGGGAGATATTAGAGAAGGAGAAGTACTAAAGATGAACCAGAGTAATTGAAGAAGTTGGATTCTCTACTATTTAAAATTCATTATGTTTTTAATGTGATTGTGTTGGATTTGCTTTAAAACTTAGAGTGATTGTATTGAATTTGGTTTACTTTAAAATCATAAAACTTTAATTTTATGTTTAGTTAAGTTTTCAACATTCTAGTGTTGTGTCTTAATTTCGACGTTGAATTACTGTGTGATTTGCTTTATGTATGTGTGAGTGTGATTGAAAATCTATGTTTGTAAAAGTTTTGAATTGCATATATAAAAGTTAGTTTTTGTGTTATTTGTAAAACATTTGTTTGTGGACTATTTAAGGATAAATATTATTTTTTAAAAACACTAAATTGACATTGGAGTGAATTGGAAACAACTGAATTTGCAAAAAGGAAAAAAATTGAAATTTTGTGCTCTGCCGCCGACGGTGCCCGAGACCCGAAAGTTCCCAATCCATTAAAATTCTGTGATTTGCACTGAAAACACTATTTTTAACCCTTCAATCACCTTCAACCTTCAGTTTACACCCCTAGGGCCTGCCAGCGCTTGGATTTGAAATGACTAGAGCCCAAAAGAAGTTTGAATTTCATCTTCTATTGGTAAGAGCTACACGTTAAACTCAAAATTTTTAATTTTCACCAAGGATATCATCTACATTTCCTAAATCCAAAATTTTGAAATTTTTGGGAAGATTTTGAGAAAATCCTATAATGAAGAACTCTTACTTAGTGGATTTAAGCTTAGAACATTCTACTTTGTGATTTTTATAATTTTTGGAATTTTATTGGATTTTAACATTTTTCTAGAAAAATTGTTATGGCACTAAGGATGAGTAAAGGAAAGAGAAAAGTGGATTTTGATGATTAAAATTTTGTTAACTACAAAGCTAGCATTTATTTCAATAGTCTTCTTACAACAAAGAAAATAATGTAGGATCGAGCGTTTAAAAATCCAGGTGGTGAAGTTGAGAGATTGATTGTTGCTTAACAGTGGGAGAATTTTTATTACTTTACTGTCGAGGCTATTATTGGTGTAGTCATGGAGTTGTATGCCAACTTTAGGGAGACTTCTGATGACCACATCTATATTCGTGGTAAAATGGTTAAATTCACCCATAGAAGAATTAATGAATTTTATCAATTGCAGGATGTATATAACTATCAGTACAAAGCATTCTCTACTACAAATGAGGCCCTTGAGGAAGCTATGTCATTTCTTACTGATGGGAAATGAGCTTGGAAGGTGAACAGTAATGTTAAGATAAACTTCCTTGCTTCTATGTTAATTTTAGTCTCCAAGGCCTGACATTACTTTATATTGGCCAGAATGATACCTATGTACCACATTAGCAAAGTTACTAGGGATACCATCCTGAACTTCTGTATTCAACAGATAAGCAGAATAGATGTAATATCTATTTTTTATAGAATACTCATTCTATTGCTTTGGGTGAGACAACTGATCGATTAGCACACCCTACCCTGATCTTCACATTATGTGTGCAAGCAGTAATTGATTTTAAAAGTGATGAGGAAATGATTGAGCCTCTTAAACCGATTGGGCCTGCAAACATTAAAACCTATGAATCTCATGTTGGATGGGGATTGGGAAGTAGGAGTAGGGATATTCCTTCTACTTTTAGCACTCTTCCTCTCCAAGGACTTATGGAACAAATGATGATCCAGTAGTGAGATATTTTAGGAATGGAGAGCAGGATTGAAAATTTGGAGGCCGGAAATGCACATAATGATAATTTAAGTAGACAGAAGTTTGAGTATGATGTTGCATATAATGATGATATGGTTTGATACATGAGGGGTGACCAATCAATACAGTTTCCTAGTCACCCTATCTTTACCCCTTATTAACAGCAAAACTTTTATGTAGAAGAAGAAGATGATGATGATGACGAGTGGTGATGTCTTCTTAGTCATACTCTTGATCTTTTATTTAGTTTAATGTTTGTTGCATATTGTTGTTATTATTGTTTAATTGTTAAGTATGAAACTTTGATTTGTATTTAAATGTTGCGTTGTGAACTATAAACTATAGAAACGTTGTAAAGTTGAAAATTATTTAATATTGTTATTTGTTTTAGTACTTTTTTTTGTATTTTTATTTTTAGTTATCTCTTTCTCAGCAAACATTTTTTATATATTATATGTTATTTAATATTTCAAGTTTTGTAGTATTTCATATCAGCACCTGCAATATTTCAGAGTTTAGTTTCAAAATCAGAATCTTCAATAGGTCAGTCTTTTCATTATGTATTAATTGTTTTCTTTCACCCTGAAATTTCAGTTTTTCATGCTTAATCTTTAAAAAAATTAAGTTTGGGGGGAAGAAAAATTTATTGTTAAGGAAAGAAGCATAATTTTATTTGTTCTCATTGAATTATATTTGAAAATCTTTAATTTAACATGACCTATTGTGGTAGAGCATAACTTTGGATAACTATATTTGTGTTTCTAAATATATAGTAAATTTAAGTTAATTTTTTCAATAATAAAGGTTAATTTTAGAGATTTAGATATTTGGTATGAGAGAATAAAGCTATATGTTTTTTCATTGTAAGTAAGGGAATTTGTATTTTTGAAGTATTAAGAATCCTAGAGTTTTATTTAAGAATAAAAGAATAAAACTTTATGAAAAATCTTCAAAGCTAATATGAATTTATAAAGTGCAGGAATGCGAAAAGTTTTTAAATTTTTTGAAGAGGATAGTGAAGTTAAAAATCATTAAAGGTTATCCAGATATAGTAATCCTCACATATAAAAGAAAAGAAAGAAAAAAATAGACAAAAGAAAAAGGATTGAAAATGATCTTGAAAGAAAAGAAAAGGATGTGAGGAGAAGCTTCAGGTCTATTAAAAAATTGGGTTCACTTAAATCAACTTAATGAAGAAGGCTTGACTACATTCTCTAAACTTGTATTTAAGCATTATCATATTTACTAATAAAGTTTTCATGAAGTTCTTTTTCATATGAATATTCTAAGTTGCTCTAATATGAAAATTTGTAATCTTCTTTGAAAAGAATAGAGAATCAGAAATCTTAGACTTGATTGCTAGATAACCTTATACCTTTTGTATTGACTAGAGTTATTTTAAATTTTTCTTAAGTTATCCTATTATATTTAGTAAACTAAAATATGTAAATCTAAAAGTTAAAACTCTTTGACATAAGTCATATTTATATGTACTAAAGGAGTTACTTGAGGACAAGCAACATTTAAGTTTGGGGGATTTTGATGCATCAAAAATATATGCATTTTTAGACCTATATTTTATACGCGTTTTTGGTGAAATTATGCTTTAAAGGAATATATTTTTTATGTTTTGTTACAGGTTGATGATGTTTAGGACTTGTAGCACAAAAAAATGGAATTTCGAGTCAAAATAGTGTTTTGGAAAACATACTCAACACCGACGGTGCCAGTAAGGACGCTGACGGTGCTGATACACCTAAAATATATAGTGTTTTTAGACACATTTTTATACCTATCTTTGAGATATTGCACTTTAATAAAAGGTTTTTGTGTGTTTTTTATTCTGGTACAAGTAAAAAGGTGAAAATTGCTAAGAGTGAAAAAGGACCAAATTTGGAGAAAAAATATGAAACTTGTGCAAAAGTGTTTTGGCACCTAAGCACCAGATCTGATGCTTAAGCACCAATGAAACACAGAAGGCTACGCTTAAGTGCCAAAGGCAGTTATTTGGCAATTTTCTTCATTTGGCCGAATTTTGAAGAGACATTTGATGCATTTATTGGATAAAATGAAAATATTATTAAAATATTTATGAAAGGAGGCATCCTTTAGAGAATACATTGAATTCGAACCCATTTTGAAGAGTTATCAAGGCACCTCTTGGAGATTTATAAAAGAAGAAAGTTGAGACTTCTTAAAGTGTACTTGAAAGTTCTGAAAAGTGTTGGAAATGAAAGATTTTCAAGCACCAAAAATTTACTTTATCCTTCTTCTTTTTAATTCTATTGTTAGAGTCAAGGGTGTTGTAAAAGAGAAGAGATTCAAATGAACTTCAAGAGTTTGGTGGAGGATTTAAGATAAGTTTTTTATCTTTTGTTTTGAACTACTTTTAGTTTTAATCAAGACTTCTTGTTGGTTTGACAATAATTTATACTTTTAAACTAAAGTGTGTTTTTGTTTTCTCCATGGATTCTGAGTAGTTTTCTTTATCTTTCTCCTTAAAATAATAAGTAATTAATGTGTTGGATGGAAGTTATGGAGAGCTTTAATCTTTAATTTTGGAAGAAGTTGTGATGATTTAATTCTATGCACTTCATTTACTTCTTGATCTGGCCCATCTAGATGTTAAAATTTGTTAAGATTATGTAAGAACCGGGCTGGTATTATCTCAGTAAACAATTGGAAAGAATCACATGAGGTTTTATGAAGGAGAATGTAATTCATATGATTTATGTTGACCTCAATTTTTGTTGAGGTTTAGTTTCTCCTCTTTAATAGCCTAGGGTCTAGCCGTAGGACTTTCCTATTGACTAATTCCTAGAAAACTAGACTTGGAACCCTCACCATTAGAAATTCCACCCTCTTCCTTACTCAACTTGGAGTTCCACATTTTTCTCTCAACCTCTAAATACTTAGTTGGTGGGGTCACTGTGGGGAAACTCAAGATGAGTCACCCTTAGGATTGCTGAACCTTAGGGTTGACCCTGGGTCTTGGTCTGGAGCTAAGGCATTCACTACACTCATCTACACCCACATTCACTCACAACACTGAACTCAAATTTCTAGTCTAGATCCCTTAACTCACTAAACTCATATACACTCACAATCACTCACAACCCTAAACTCAAATTTCTAGCCTAGAGCCCTTGACTTTTTGGGATACTCATGTAGATGGTCCCCTAAACCTACTAGCCCTAGGGCTATGGTTTAGCTAAGACCACTACATTTGGGATACTCATGTAGATGGTCCCCTAAACCTACTAGCCCTAGGGCTATGGTTTGGCTAAAACGGGATACTCATGTAGATGGTCCCCTAAACCTACTAGCCCTAGGGCTATGGTTTGACTAAGACCACTATGTAGAGAACCCGGATACTCATGTAGATGGTCCCCTAAACCTACTAGCCCTAGGGCTATGGTTTGGCTAAGACCTCTATGTAGAGGACCCAAAATGGGGTTTCCTTTGGTCCATTGCTTATTGGTGATGATTGGTGCCTCAACTCTACCAAAATACCCATCTTGTCCTTTTACCCCTAAGTCACCCCGTAATTACCAAAATACCCCTCTTTGACCCTAAATCCCAAAATTCCAAAAATTCCCAGAAAAACCCAATAAATCCCAAATATTTCCAATTTCATTTCTCTTAACTACCCCATGACCCAATTTGGCCAATTTAACCATCTTTAACCAAAATCCCCAAATTACTCTTTAAAGATCCAAATTTCCCCAAATCTAACTCAAATGTCCATCAATTTGATCTCAATTGACCCCAATTACAATCACAAACTCAAATTCAGTATCAACTCAAATGTCCATCAATTTGATCTCAATTGACCCCAATTACAATCCCAAACTCAAATTAACTTTTTTTATGACCAAACTAAACCAAATCCAAGCTCAATTGGTCCATGATTTGAGCCTAATTTTGATTTGGGTCAAAACTCCAATTTTGACCTTATGACTTAATCTCACCCAATTGAACCCATAGCCTAGTCAATTGGCCTCCATTAATGTTACAAAATCCTTATGACATTCCTATACATCAAAATCAACCATCAATTGACCTTGGTGAAGTTTCAAATCCATTTGATTTTGGCCTAAATCCAAAATTTCCAAATTTAGCCCCAAATTGGCTAAGTCCCCAAATTTCACCCAATTGATTGTCTTAACCTCCAAATTGGCATCCAATTCATATTCAAAACTCTTCATGAGGTCCCTATTGACCATTTATAACAATCAAATTGGACTTAGCCCAAGGCTAACCCAAGCTAGACCCAAGCCTAGCCCACATAACCAAATTGATTAAGGTTCCAATTCAAGTTCAAAACTCTTCATGAGGTCCCTATTGACCATTTAAAATAATCAATTTGGACCTAGCCCAAGGCTAACCCAAGCTAGACCCAAGCCTAGCCCAACATGACCAAATTGATTAAAGTACTAACCCAAGCTAGACCCAAGCCTAGCCCAACATGACCAAATTAATTAAAGTTCAAAATTCCTTCATGTTCAAAAATCTTCATGATGTCCCTATTGACCATTTACAATAATCAATTTGGACTTAGAATTCATGTTGAAAACTCTTCATGAGGTCACATGTTCAAAACTCTTCATGAGGTCCCTATTGACCATTTACAATAATCAATTTGGACTTAGCCCATGGCTAACCCAAGCTAGACCCAAGCCTAGCCCAACATGACCAAATTGACTAAAATTCAAAATTTCCTCAAATTGACCCTTGCTAACCCAAGCTAGACCCAAGCCTAGCCCAACATGACCAAATTGATTAAAGTTCAAATTTTCTTCAAATTGATCTTTCCATTGGGCTGAAAAACACATGACCAAATTAATTAAAGTTCAAAATTCCCTCAAATTGACCCTCCAATTGGCTCAAAAAACACTTCCACCTTCACCAAAGTTGTTCCTTGTGATCATCTACACCAAATGCAATAATTAATTGAGCCAATTGACATGGTNTCTTATTTCCAAAAATGCACATGCTTAAGATATCTTTGCAAAATTCAAGCACATTTGCATTAAATTGCTGTGGTGGATTCCTCTGGGCTCCCTGAGCTCCTAGCCACCTCCCCCTAGCCGGTCGGCCAGTCTAGTGGCCGGAAAAGCCCAAAACCAAGAGCCACCCCATGGCATCTCACCCAAATCAAACCTAGAGACCAGCTCATCCAAATGAAACTATGGAGCTCCTCTGCCCTCCACCTAAGCACCACATTACACC
>JXCR01142996.1:156321-185335 GCA_002079205.1 Phalaenopsis hybrid cultivar | reverse complement strand
TATATATATATATATATATATATAAATTAAAAAGTTAAATTCTTATTTTTTTCTAAGATTAAGTTTTTGGTTCTGTTGTAAAGTAAGATATTATAAGAGAAAAAGATCATCAAAGTTATCATTATACTCTTGCATATAGACAGTCGGAATCAAATTTTTGGCGCCTTTGCTGGGGATAGAAAGATTTCAAAAAGTAATTGGAAGCAAAATTTCAATTTTTAGAAAGTCTTATTTAAATTTTTAAAAAGTTATTTTAGTAATATCTTATTATTGTTTTTTATTTTATGTTAGTATATGTGTAGTTCAGGTTTTGAAAGATTAGTGCCCTACGATTTTGAATTAGAGAGAACTGCTAAAAAATCAGAAAAACCAAAAAATTGAAAATTTTGAAAAATATAAAAAAACTACAGAAATGACAAACCAAAACAATCAAAATGTTGAAATTCATCAAGAATTTAGACCATTACGAGATTATGCCAACCGTACAATAGATGAACTTCATTGTAGTATTCAAAAACCTATTGTAGTGGCTAATTCATTTGAACATAAAACCACTATTATCCAAATGGTATCAAATAATCAGTTTGGGGGATAACCAACTAAAGATCCAAATTTACATCTTGCCAATTTTTTAGAAATGTGCGCTACATTTAAATACAATGGTGTATTAGATGATGTCATAAGACTTATGTTATTTGTTTTTTCATTATGGGATAAAGCTAAGATGTGATTGAATTTGTTAGTACTTGGATCTATCAAAACTTGGGGTGATTTAGCACCAAAATTCATAACTAAATATTTTCCATCATCAAAAACTGTGAAGCTTAGAAATGATATTACATCTCTTAATCAGTTTGAAGGGCAATCTATTTATGAAGCATGAGAACAATTTAAAGAACTCTTAAGAAAGTGTCCACACCATGTTATACCAGATAGGTTAATAATTCAAACTTCTTATAATGGATTACTTGGATCTGTTAGATCTATTATCGATGTCGCTGTTGTAGGTTTGTTGATGTCAAAACCATTTTATGACGCTTATGCTTTAATTGAAAAAATGGCTACCAATAATTTTTAGTGGCCTTCTGAGAGGGTGAATCCTAAGAAAGTAGTAAAGATTCATGAATCTAAACCACTTAATATGTTAGCAAATCAAGTTGCCGCAATTTCAGAAAAATTAGACCAATTTGGAATGAATTTTTCTCATCCAATTTCAGTGATTGAAGAGAATTCATCAGGAAAAATGGTAGATTCTCAAGCATCATTATAAACTTTGAATGTCATAAATAATAAGTAGAATAACCATATTTAAATTATTATAATCCTATTTGGAAGAACCATCCCAACTTTAATTAGAATAATACTATTGGAGGTAATAATTAACAATGAGGGAACAATCAAGGAAAAACATTGAGAAACTGGAACAACCAAGGGAATAATAAAAATATAGATCTACTTATCCGCTAGGTTTCAACAATAATACACAATTTAAGAAGAAGAATTTATCTATAGAATAAGTGGTGTTAAAAATGAGAAATCAGTTACAAAGTCAAAGAGCTAAAATTAGAAATACTGAGAATCAACTTGGACAAATTGGAATTCATTAAGTAATAGATCCCAAGGACCACTTCCTAGTAATACTGAAATAAATTCGAAAGAACAAAATAAAGAGCTAGTAAAATCCGTTCTACTTAGAGGTGGAAGAGAGTTGAAAGGTAGGGTTCAAAAAGAAACTGAAGTAGAGAGAGAAGAAATTGAATAATCAAAAGATGACGCTCCGAAAGATTCTGAAAGACCTTATTCTCCACATAAACATAACTTTGAAAAAGCACCACCACCATTTCCTCAGAGTCCTTGTCAATAGAAGTTGGCTAAAAAATTTTCAAAATTTTTTGAAATTTTTAAGAAGCTAACAATTAATATTCCATTTGCTGAAACCTTAGAACAAATGCCAAGCTATGTAAAGTTTATGAAGGATATTCTTAAAAGGAAAAGGAAGTTTAAAGATAATGAGACTATTGCAATTAGTGAGGAGTGCAGTGCAATTATTCAAAAGAATCTTCTTGAAAAGATTAAAGATCTTGGTAGCTTTACAATTCCATGTGCGATAGGAGACAAAATTTTATAGGAAAGCTTTATGTGATTTATGTGTAAGCATTAAACTTATGCCATAATCAATATTCAAAATATTAGGATTAGGAGAAATAACCCCTACTACTGTAACTCTGCAATTAGCAGATCGTTCAATAATTTATCCTAAAGGAGTTACATAAGATGTCCTAGTGAAAGTGGATCCATTTATCTTTCCTATTGATTTAATTGTGCTGGATATGGAGGAAGATAAAGAGATACCTATCATTTTAGGGAGACCTTTCCTAGCCATAGGAAGAGCAATGATAGATTTGCAGAAAGGGGAATTAACTATGTGCATTAATAATGAAACGGTTACTATTCACATTTCAAGATCAATGAAATATCCTACAAAATGTGAAGATGATGAATGCTATAGAATGGATGTTATAAGATATCAGAGTGACTGCCATTTCAAAACTAATTATGAAGAAAAATCTAAAGAAAAAGATTTGGAACACAAGCAAGAAGAGGAATCAGATTAATGTGAAGATCTTTTTAAGGAAGATTCAAACTATGTTAGAGAATGTTTTGAAATTTTGGACACGTTAGAAAAAATAAATCATTTTGTCCATCAATAGAAAAACCTCCAGAATATGAGTTGAAGTTACTTCCTGATCATTTTAAATATGCTTTTTTAGGAGATTCCTCTACTTTATCGGTTATAATTTTCTCAATATTAACTATGGAGGAAGAAGAAATATTGATGAAAATTCTGAAAAAATTTAAGAAAGCCTTTTCATGGACAATAGCTGATATTAAAGGAATCAGTCATTCAATGTTTATGCATAGAATTCATATGAAAGAGAACCGCAAACCCAGGGCTGATCCCCAAAGGAGATTGAATCTTGTAATGAAAGAAATTGTTAAGAAATAAAATTTAAAGTGGTTAGATGTTGGAATTATCTACCAGAGTTCAGATAGTGCATGGGTTAGTCCAATTCATTGTATTCTTAATAAAGGAGGAGTAACTGTGTCTATGAATGAACATAATGAGTTAATACCTACTAGACAAGTTGCAGGCTGATATTTGATTATAGAAAATTAAATCTTGTCACTAGGAAAGATTGTTTTCCACTACCCTTTCTAGATCAAATGCTAGATAGACTAGCTGGGCAAAAATACTTTTGTTTTATGGGAGAATATACTGGTTATCACCAAATACATATAACTCTTGAGGATCATGAGAAAAAAAAATTTTACCAGTCCTTATAGTACATTTGCTTTTAGAGGAATGCCCTCTGGTTTATCGTAATGCCCCTGCTACATTTCAAAGATGTATGATGGCAATTTTTTGTGATTTAATTAAAAAAGGGATTGAAGTAATTATGGATGATTTTTCAGTGTTTGGAACTTCATTTAACTATTGTTTAGAACATTTATCAAAAGTTCCTAAGCACTGTGAAGAAACAGATTTAATCCTTAATTGGAAAAAAATGTCAATTTATGGTAGCACTAGGAATTGTATTGGGACATAAAATGTCATAAAATGGTATGGAAGTATATCCTACTAAAATTCAAGTGAACATTAATTTACTTTATCCAGCAAATTTAAGGTAAATTATGAGTTTTTTAGGACATGTTGGATTCTACAAATTAAATATTAAATACTTTTTTAAAACTTGCAAAGCATTTATGTCATTTACTCGAGAAAGATGCAATTTTCATTTTTAATGAAGAGTGCCTAAAATCGTTTGAGTTATTAAAAGAAAAATTAGTCAATGCACCAATTATAGTTTTACCTGATTGGGGAAAACCTTTTGAACTTATGTTTGATGCTAGTGATTATGCTATTAGAGTTGTTTTAGGACAAAAATATGATAAAACTTTTAAAGTAATTTACTATGCTAGTAAAACTCTTAATGAAACTCAAATTAATAATACAATAACTAAAAAAGTTTTATTAGCAATAGTTTATGCCTTTGATAAATTTAGATCATATTTAATTGTGACTCATTGCGTAGTGCATACAGATCATTCTACTATTAAATAAATAATGAAAAAGAAGGATGTTAAACCAAGACTTATAAGATGGATTCTTCTTTTGCAAGAATTTGATTTTAAAATAGTAGATAGGAAGGAAACTAAAAATCAAATTCTTGATCATTTGTCTAGACTTGAGTTAAAAAAACCACTCTATTTTGAAAAAGAAATTAACGAACAAATTTCAGATGTAAAATTTTTCAATATTAACGAGTGGCATGTTCTATGGAATGTTGACATTGTGAATTTTCGTGTTAATGATATTATATTCTATGGAATGACATACCAAGAAAAGAGCAATTTTTTTTCTGAAGCTAAGACTTGTTTTTTGGATGACCCATTTTTATATAAATAAGGAAAGGATCTTATTATTCAAATATGTGTACTATTAGAAGAGACTTATGAAATTATCCAAAAAAGTCATAATTTTAATTTTGGGGGATATTTTGGTGTTGATAAAACAACATACAAAATTTTACAAAGTGGATTCTATTGGCCTACTATCTTTAGAGATATTAATGCTTATATGAAAACTTGTGATACATGTCAACGAGTAGGCAATATTTCTAGAAGAAATGAGATGCCCCTCAATTACATGCTAGAAGATGAACTATTTGATATTTGGGGATTAGATTTCATGGGACCATTTATACAATCTTTTAGAAATTTATATATACTGTTAGTAGTGGGCTATGTAGCCAAATGGATAGAAGCTGTTGCTTTACCTCAATGTGATGCTCAAAGTGTTGCAAAATTTTTTAAAACAAAATTTTTTTGTAGATTTGGGATGCTGAGAGTTATCATAACTGATGGGGGAAGTCATTTTAGAAATACCATAATGAAGAAATTATTACAAAAATATCATATAAATTATAACATAGCTACTGCTTATCATCCTCAGATAAGTGTTCTGACTAAATAATCCATTTAGGAAATTAAAAGAATTATGGAAAAATCAGAGAATCCAACTAAAATGGATTGGTTAGTCAAACTGAACTATGTTTTGTGGGCTTATAGGACTGCATACATAACTCCTATAGAAATGTCCCCATATAGCCTAATAATTTGAAAGCATGTCACTTACCAGTTGAACATGAGCATAAAGCATATTGGGAAATTAAAGAGTTTAAGTATAATTCAAAAGTTCCTGGTGAGAAAATATTATTGTAATTAAATGAGCTTGAAGAGATAAGGAATGAATCTTAAGGAGAGTGTTAAGATTTACAAAGAAAAGAAGAAGATGTAGCATAATCAAAGGATTCTTACAAAAAATTTTCAACCAAGGCAACAAGTTTTGCTATATAATGCAAGGTTAAGATTATTTCTAGACAAACTTAAGTCCAAGTGGATGGGACCATTTGTTGTGGTAAGAGTTTATCCTTATGGAGCTGTGGACATTAAAGATCCTAAAATTGAGAAAGTGTTTAAAGTGAATTTTCATAGACCAGAACCTTATTTAATAAAGGATCATCATAAATTTAATGATCAAATGATGTTGGGTCAACCAGAATAAGCACTTGTTACGTCGGACTGACGACGTTAAACTAAACGCTTTGTGGGAGTCAACCCATAGTTATTAATGTGTTTTGCTTTGAATGTTACTTTTGTGTGATTAATAAAATTTGGGTTAGTATTTTTGAGACTATTATGTGTTAGTGATGATTTTAAGAATTTATTTAGTGGTCTAGACATGCTAAAATGAGAATTTGGACGTTAAGTTGATTTGTGCAAAATTGAGCACTGCCGCTTAAGTGCCAATATTCGGCGCTTAAGCGTGGGAGTTAAAAACCATGTGCAAAATTTTGATTATAGAAGGTATAATTGCCAATTCATTGACTAAAACATGCCAAGGCAATTTTAGGACATGCCCAGGAGTTACTAGAGGGATTTAGACCTATAAATAGAAGGTTTAGCGAAGGAATTTCATCTCAGATCATTTTCAGCCCTAAAGTCTAAGAGAGAGAGAGATATTGAGAAGATGTCTTCATGGGAGATGGATTTGAAGAAGAAGGAAGAGACGATGAGAAATAAATTTATTAGTCAGCGTGCACAAGTGATGTATAATGTTTTCTTAACCATTAGTATTGAAGGAATAATGGAAAAGATCAAAAAAATTTAGAATGTCATGACTTTATTGGAGACAAAGGTAATTGAGATTCATGCCCATCTAGAGCATATTGGATGACAACTGAAAATGTAATTTAGTCATTCTAGTTATATAGAGGAAGCATATAAGGAGATGTATCTTAAACAGAAGTGGATAGAAGAAGATAGTATCAGAGCACGTCACCATCATCCTTTTTATCAACTTTATATTCTAATTGCCCAAGGAGAGACTAATGAAAGACTGGAGTTTGTCCCAATAAATGAAGAATGGAATTAAGTTCTGTGTTAAAGTTTGTGTGTTAGGAGTTGTTGTTTAATGTGTTAATAGTTGAATATTATTTTTGGAGTTTATGTTAGTATGTTTAGTGTTTGTATTTAGAAGATTTTCTCATCCAAGACTATTTGGAGTGTGAACTAAATGTTATATGTATTTGTACTTGTTTATGAATGAATGTATATGTTTTTCTTACGAAAATTTGTGGTATTTTTAGCCTCAAATCCAATTAGATGTATTGAAGAATTTTGAGAAAAAGGAGAGTTAAGGGAGAGGAAAATAGTCATTTAAGTGTTATGAGACCATTTAGGGGTGGTATACTTAGGCTAATAGTGCATTTTACTTAAGTTCAAAAATATCAAAAATCGTGCACTAGCGTCGAAGCACCACATTCTTGCACTTAAGCACGATGTAACCCTAGAGGCAGGCACCTAAGTGCCACTAATCCACGCTTAAGTGTTGGTTTGTGAATAGGTAAAAGTGAAAAATCAACCCCAAAATCATCATTTTTACTCTTGTCATCACCTTTAACCTCTCAAGTTTGCAATTTTGGAGGCTAGCGCAAGCTATTTTGTGAAGATTTCTTGGTGGAATAGAGAAAAAAATTGCCAAATTCGGATTTCATGAGGCAAGAGCTTCACTTCTATGTAAAAATTTTGAATTTTCACCATGTACTTTGAGTACATTTGGAAGAATTTGAAAATCACTATTCATGATGAAAAATGAGGAAAAATCTATTGAAATTGCATAGAAAGTGTAGTTATACTTATAGGGGTTGAGTTTAGTGCATTAGACTTGATTTT
Source organism: Phalaenopsis hybrid cultivar (assembly GCA_002079205.1). NCBI lineage: Eukaryota > Viridiplantae > Streptophyta > Magnoliopsida > Asparagales > Orchidaceae > Phalaenopsis > Phalaenopsis hybrid cultivar. The sequence goes on along the minus strand of JXCR01142996.1, from coordinate 178,039 downwards.
TTAAGTTGTTGTGGAATTTTATGAAATTTGTAGAATGGCACCAAGAATGAGGACAAGCAAAGAAAAGCCACTTTGATTCGAGCAAATTTGTGAGTTCAAAAGCTCAAGATAGGTACAGTGATGTTCTACAATCATGAAAACTTATTCATGAGTGATGCTTCAAAAATCTAGGTGGATCCGTAGAAGATTTGATCGTTCACCGACAATGGGAACGTTTCTGTTGTTTTTTTGTTGTGGTCGTTATTTCTATATTTAGGGAGTTCTACGCTAACCTACCTGAGGCTGAAGATGATTGAGTCGTGTTCAGAGGAAAATTGGTACCTTTTTCATTAGAGGTAATCAATATGTTTTATCAATTACCACCTGAGACTTTGTGTTTTTATGTGAATTATAGTCCTACTGAGACGGAGCTAGATGAGATTATTTCATATTTGACTCTTGGAAGAGGGCTCTGGAAAATCACAAATGAGAGGAGATTCAACTTTTCAGTGTTAAAGTTAAGTGCACCTTCAAAGGCATGGCACTATCTTATTTCAGCCCATCTATTACCTATAAATCATCTCAGCAAAATTACCATAGAGACCGACATTGAACTATTATAATCAAGAAGGAAAGCTCATCAACATTAGAGCTTTGATTTTTCAGATCATCATCAGTTCGGCCACTACCGTTAGTACTACAGGTCTGGGATTTGCTTCCTTGATCTTTTCTTTATGTGAGCTAGCTGGAGTGAGAAATGATAGATGGGAGGAAGTGTCGTTGCCTCTAAATCCAATAACAAGTTTTAATGTAAATTCATATTCAGAGTATTCTATTTTTGGCTGGAGAGGAGGATTTTCTAGGAGTTATAGAATGGCAACGTGTGCTGCTTCTACCTGTGTTTCATCAACACCTAAATCATCTACCTCATGAGCTTCTACGTCTAGAGGTGATTCTACACAAACTTAAACTCAACTATTACAGAGGATTATTGACAATATCAACTATATCACATATAAGGTACAAAATTTAGAGTATTTTGCAGATCATATTGATGGGTATAATAGAAGAGAAAGTGATTATGAAGAGAAATTTCATTCATCTTTGGAAAGCCTCATTAAGGGTAACCAAGGAGTGGAATTTCCTCCATATCCTAGATACCCTAAATATGAGCCTGTAGATGTCTGGAACAACGGTGATTTTGAGAATGATGAGGACTGAGTGATTTATTTTTTTGTTTTTAATATGTGATGGACTATGTGGCTTGGACTTGCTACATTTGCATTTGTGTATCTGCTTAAACCTTGTGATGTGTTGAACTTTTGTTAAATTGTATTGTGATGTTTGTGCTTGTTAGTATTTTTTTTTTAAATTCTAGGGTAGNTATATATATATATATATATATATATATAAAAACTGCGCTGACAATTTTTTGGCGACTCTGTTGGGGAATAGCTCTACTCTCCATTATGATCAGAAAATTATGTCTTCATACATTGGTAATGTGACCTTGTCCTTCATTGACTAGATTATCCTTCTTCCGTTGACATTCTTGTCTCATTTCTTTCTTGGGAAATTACGATCAACTCTTATGGATTACAGGACCGTCCATTTAAGCACCGTTAAACATAGAGGTTCGGAAGTCCTTTAGAACTTTATCTTTTGTGTGGGGTTGGACCCCTTATAGGTTTTTTGGTGGACTATTTTTTCTTAGGCGATGTGCGTTATGAATTTGGTATTGCACTTGGTCCTAAACTTTGTCGTCTCTTAGTATCATTCAGGTTAGGTTTACTTTGCTGTAAATCAAGCCAAGTTATTTCGTCTCTTTGCCATCATTTATATTGTTAATCAAAACTCTTTAATGCTATAATTACAATTAAATTATAAATTTAAAAAATTAAAATAATAAAGGATATGCGCAGTTTACAGGACAAGTGTGCTAACTTTAGTACTTAAGTCAAAACTACAAGGCACAAGACATCGCTGACTTTCAGAAATTCTTCAAATGATAGGGACAATGTCTTCACCAAAGTTGTTTTTTTCTCTTGCCTCTGGAAGGGAGTTCACTGTCAACAGGAATGAGTTGCCTAACTTGGTAGTTTTTAAGTTTGGGTGAGGGTGGGTTTGATGATATTGGAGTCAGGTTCGGGAAGGTGGTCGCCGCAGAAATGAAGTTCAAAATAGATAAGTCTGTGGAGCCTATTGTTGAGTTCAACTTAAAATCTTCTAAGGATTTCTCCCCTCTAAAGGTGTTGGTTGAAAAGAACCCCACTATTGTTATAAGGTCTGTCGTTATGAGCATTGAAACTTCTCTTAGAAATGCTTATGCTCCTACTACCGGATTCACTATCATCACACCAATTGTTCTGCTGAATAAAGGAAAAGAGATTCTACATAAGGAAGAGTCAGTCAATGCTTATGTCCCACCATTTTCCAAATTCAAGATTGGGCCCAACTCAAAGTTCGTACAACTGACAAAGACACAAGAAAAGAGGCCCAACCTGTAGGTAGAAAGACATTTTTAACAAAGAATCAATGATTAATCAAGGTATACTCGATCAAAGAAGGGTTGGTTACGAAGATGTTCCATGAATTGCTAATGAGACAGGAATTCAGACTACCAAAGCCGAAGAAGCTAGAGGCACCTGCCAAGAAGGCTCATCCCCAGTACTGCCCATTCCACCGGTTGCTTGACCACACCATAGAAAGCTGCTTTATCTTCAAAGATTGGCTCAAGTAGAATTTTAAAAGTGGAAATGTAGCAATCCCTAAGGAATATTTAAAAGAGCCTGGAAAAGGTTTTGTAAATATGATTTAGGTTGATTTAATTAACTTCTACACGATGATACCGGTGCTCAAGAGAAAAAGTGTTGTTTCTCAAAAATTTCCGACTGACATTAAAGTTATCAAAGGAATGTCAATTGAGTTTGCTTTGGAAAAGCTCCTAGTTGACATTTCACAACTATCTAAAGATCAAAAAGAAGATATCAAGGATGTAAATCATAACCTAACAGATTACATTGAAGATGATTTCACAGAAATCAATGTCATTGAGACCCAGGTAGAGTTATCTATGTGTGACGCTCCGCTTTCTAACAAGGTGAATGCCGTGGATAAGAGAGAAAGAGCCATCCAACAAAGGGACAAATAAATTAGTCGTCTCTAAAAGAAAAATAAGGAAATGATGACTTTCATGACTACAATGCAAAGACAATAACAACCACCACAAATGGTACCTTCAGAAACAAACCAGCTAGAGACCATTCATATAATAAGTAAAAGAAAATACCCCCAGCGAGCAACCAAAGAAGGATTCATTTCAAGGTCTAATTCATGAAAATGAAATTAAATAGATGGTTGAACAACAGGTGAGAAAAGCCATGGATCAATCAAAAGGAGAGACATCAACTCTATAATGTAGGCCATACCCAAAGGAGTTTGATTCCATCCAATACCCAAAGGGTTTTGTACCACCTTTGTTTAAAACATTTGATGAAACCAAAACCCCTTGTCAGCATGTTACACACTTCCGAGTGAGCTGCTGCAACACGGCGAGTAATGAAGTACTTTTGTTCCGCCAGTTTGTAAGTAGCCTTACTGGAGTCACCTTTTATTGGTATGCAGAGCTACCAAATGGTTCAGTGAAGACAATCGCAAAAATGGAAAACCTTTTTGTCAGCCGATTCATTAGACTTGAGAACCACATCACTTTTGGTGGTCTTTTGGTAGAGATGCAAAAGCTGGATGAAATCTTGGTGGAGTACATTCTGCGTTGGAGAAATCTTAGCATGAGATGTGAGCCATAGCTGTAAGAGCAGCATGCAGCTGAGATTCTTTTGAAGAGCTTCCACGCTCCAGTGGGTTTCTTACTTAACGGTTTTACAATCAAAATGATCAAGAAGTTTCTTAGCAAAGCCAAGAATCTCCAAGGAGAAACAAGCAATTTGGTTTTTTGAAAAGGGCTGAGGAGCTAGAACCAATGGAAAAATTTGAGAAGAAATTTGGGACAATTGCTGCGGTTTGCAAGGGAAAGCAACAATTGTAAACACAAGTAGAACAACGTTAAAGGACCTTCCAACATCCCTGTCAGAATGCTCAGCAATCCTTTCATCAGAGACCTTACCATGCAAATGAAAAACAAGTTCAAAACATGGTTGATCTATCAAATGGGTTATACTCTTTTAAAGATGAGGAGTGCTGAAGTTTCAAAGATTTGCTTGAGGAAAGTTTCAAGAATAAAGACATAATGATCCTAGATGAATATTTGAAAAGAACCGGAAAGAGGTTATATCAATATGACTTCGGCCGATCTGTTTGTTCCAACTAACCCCTACACAACTGACAACGGATGAGATGCCCCTTAACTGTTATTGTACTTCTATTGTTGTTTAAAGAGGATATTAGTAAGATCAGTGTTAGCCTGTCCCACCCCTCCCACCGTAGTGAAGAAAAGAAAGAAACTTTTGTTACTCAAGATTCTTCAATGTTTTATTTTTGTTGTGAACATTCAGCAGATAACTTCACATCAAATGAAAAAGGGAAGTTTTTAGGAAAAGAGAAACCAACTAACTCAGAGGCTTAAAACCCAATAAAACGATAGTTAAGTTATCCTGACTTTCTATATATAGAGATGTAAAATGCAATGTATGTGATTATATTTATAATATTTCAATATGGGATACCAGACAAGTATACGTATCATTACTAAGTAATATAGAACTTTCTGATTAAGTCCCAAACATCGAACCCACATAATGGATTAGTTTTAGATGACAAAATACTTAGCAATATATATTCTTACCCAACCTTAATATGCTATAATAAGAATAAAAGTTTGATTCTTTTTGTAATTTTTGATAATTGAAAATAAAGTAAGCAACTAGTTAACTTCACTAAAATACTTGCAAGATGAAGACAGTATAAGTAAAATATATTTTTCTTTATCATGATTCAATGATAAACATAGAAATTTAGTTGTGGAAGTATGTTAAATATGTTGTGTCAAATAGGAGCAATAATATTCTTTACCATTACTTACGATGTTATAAAGAACATTAGTTAATCTATAGTTTGAATAGTCATGAAGACCAGCTAGGCAGGGAAGATACTAGCTCTCACTCTAGAGTTCCCTCTTCTCCCTTCACCTGGGGGCTAACATCTCATATCAAAACCTAAAACAACAAATCAATTTGGGGGCTTTAGCGTGCGCTCTAAAGTCCTCTAATTCTACACCCTAGAAAGTATATTTCACTATTTATTTGCACTCAACCCCATGAACTACATTCTCATTCATGGAATCAATATGTGATTCCAGCCATTTTTTGTCTGTGAAAATACCATGTCGGATCTTACATCTTCTCACAACATGTTTTAACATCTTAATTGGTCAAATTAAGAAGTAACTGACGTGCAAGGTCTTGAATCATCACAACTTCTTCCAACATTGAAGTCTAATACTTCACACAACTTTATTTAAACATTTATTTACTTATCATTTTAAGGAAAAAGATAAATAAACTACTCAAAATCTATGGAGAAAACACAACCGCACATAAGTTTAAAAGTAGAAATCATGCACTTATCTCAAATTCTCTCAACCAAATGTCTTGAAGTTCCTTTGAATCTCTTCCTTCTCTCACAATACAAATTAACACTCAAAATAAAATAAAATAAAGTAAAGGTGGCCGTTGGTGGCGGCGACGACGATGGTGGTTAGTTACTGGCCTCCTTGGCAGTTTTCTTTGATGATCCTAGTCTTCTTTAATAAAAATCCAGGGTGTGCCTTGGTGTTTCTTCAAAAAGGTGTCTCCATTCAATGAATGTTCTAGAATTTATTTCCTCAAAAGCCAATTGAATGAATTTTAGTGTCCATCGGCTATTTCCCTTGTTTTTATCAAGGGTTGCTTCAAACACCTCTTCAAAATTTTGCTCCAATCAAATATCCCTTCAAGTAACTAACTTTGGTGCTTAAGCACAAAGTACGTGGTGCTTAGGCGAGGATGCTCTGGCGCTTAGACGCTAATCCTGAGTGCTTAGGTGTCCTAGTTCATTTTAGCGTTTTTCTTCATTTTTGCTCCTAATTTGACCATTTGTCACTCCTTTTAGCATTTTCCATCCATTTGATTGTACATACAAGAAAACCACATAAATGTCTTTCATTAAAACGCTATATCTAAAAAATATGTATAAAAATGTGTACAAAAATACTATATATTTTAGGTGTTACTTATCCTCAAGTGACCTTTCAATCTTTAAAAACCAACATAAGTAGATAAGGCCTAAGAGTTTCTTTAGGAGTTGCTAAAATTTAGATTTAGAAATATAGAAGTTCAATTTAGAAAAAATATTAGTAAATAAGACCAACTAAAGGTTTAGAAATTTTTAATGTTAAAAAATATGAAAAAATGAGTTCCTATCTAATTCATAATTATTGTAGATTTTCCAAATATAATATTTAATCCATTTATTATTTCCACCTAAAATTTTTTATTAAGAATAATTTTACTTACCTTATTATATTTTTAAGCTTATGAGTTTTCTAAATCTTATACTTTAAAAGGATCAAATGTGGAATCAATTTTTGACTAGGCACTAATCCTCATGCAGCTCCTCTTTTTTCTTTTCTTTTCTTTTTCTTTCTTTTTATTTTCATTTTCTTTTTCTCTTTCAAGCAAAGATTACTATATCTGGATAGGCCTTTAATGGTTTTGAATTCCACTTCTCCTTTCCTAAAGCAAAGCCCTGATATAATTTTTTTACTTATAAATATAATAATAATTTTGAAAATTATTTTTAATAGAAGAAATTTAAGTATTAAAAACAAAAGTCTAAATTTCTAAATTTTTCAAAAATATAATTTTGCTTACTAAAGATATTTATACTATATTTAGCGTTTTCTACACTAAAAATTTTTAAATTTAAGTTTTTCTTCATTACTACAAACTTTAACTAAATTTTCTTACTCGATTCTAAAATCAAAATTTACTTCCCTAGTATAACTTCATATACATAATCATTTTTCTAATCAAAAGCAATTTTATTTGAAATACAATTGACAACAAATAAACTTTTAAGTTTCTTTAAAATTTATCATCCCGCCAAACTTAAATTTTTAACAGAAATAAAACATTTACCATCATATATAAACGCACGAATGAAAATTAATTATAGCATGCTTGCAGAAATTATCATATCCTAAATATGTAAGTACAAAAATTTAAAATAGGAGTAGAAATTTAAATTGAACAAATTTTTAGATCTACTTAATATAAAGAAATTCATTAGACTTCTATGTAGTGGAGTAAAATTGAAAAGCAAATAAACACACTAGCAAACAAACACAATTGCAACATAAATAAAAATAATTGGAATTAAATTAAAAAAAATTTTAACATGTATCTCTTCAGTTAAAAGTTAGTTAAATTTTAAACTTTTCCAAGTTTATGAATTAAGTTCAATAAACACTAACTAAATACACTAAAGAACACAATTAACATAATTACTATCGCATAAACATACTAACTACCCAAAGTTTAAATACATAATAGAAATTTCTACAAAACACAATAACTAAAACTAACAATTTCAACACTCTCAACTGAAAATAATAAGTACAGAATACCTGCACAATCCATAGTTCGTAACAATACATAAAAAGAAAACAACATAAAACAGAAAACAGAACTACGAATCCAACTAAGCATCATCTTCCTCATCACTATCATCACTATCATCATTAGGCCAAGCAACTGTAAGCTCATATGGTGGATATCTAGGGTACTGAAGAAATACTACATCTCGGTTACCTCTATTGAAATGCTCCATAGTTGTGTTGCATTCCTCCTCATAATCACTTCTTCTTCTCGTATACACTTCCATATGCTCAGCAAAATGCTCTAAATTTTGCCACTTTTCCATTAGTATAAATAACATTATTCAATATCCTTTCTATAAGTTATGATTGAGTATCAGAACCAGAATTCTAACCCTGTGATGTAGAAGCATGTGAACTAGAGTCTTGTGAATTAGAGGCAGTAGAACTACTGAAAAATCCACCCTTCCAACCAAAGATATAATGATGTGAATAAGCCTTCACATTCACACTGGTAATGAGCTTTAGTGGCTGTAAGATCTCCTCCCAGCTATCATATTTAACACCAACTTGCTCACATAACAAAAATATCAAGGATGCATATCCCAAACCTGCGATAGTAGCAGCAATGGCATAAGTGGTAATAACTCCATAAATCAATCCTCCAATATCAATCAGCTTGGACTGCTGAATTTAGTAGTTCAAGGTTGCTCTCTCTTGAGTCATTTCACACAGTTCATTTGTAGGTAGCAGACGAGTAGAGATAAAATAGTGCCATGCCTTTGCATTGGCATCCAACTTTGAGGCAAAAAACATTATTCTTCTTTCATTTATAATCTTCTATAATTCTCTCCCATCACTTAAAGATGATATAATCTTATCTAGCTCCTCCTCAGTAGGACTATAGTTTGCATAAAAACACAAAGTACTTGAAGGTAAATGGTAAAACATATTAATTACCTCATGAGAAAATAGTATTGTCTTCCCCCGTACTATGACTCTTTCCTCTTCAGCCTCCGAGAGATTCGCATAGAACTCTTGTACTACAGAGATCAGTGCAAAAGCAAAAAATAACAGAACCGCTTTCACTGGCGGCTAGCAATCAACTCTTCAACAGCTCCACCCGGACTTTTGAAACATTGCTCAAGGATTAGTTTCCTAGTATGTAAACCATCACTGTACCTATCCTGATTTTTCGAGCTAACAAATTTACTTGAATTGAGCGGAGCTTTTCCTTTGTTTCTTTCCATTCTCGGTGCTATTTTCTAAAAATTTGTATAAAATTCAAAATAAATTCTACAATCAACTCTAAATCATAAAACACAACTCTTAAAAGCATAAACTAACAAATCTATGCATTTTCCATCAATGTTTTCAAAATTTTCACCATGAATAGTGATTTTTGGGAAGCTCATGAATGTACTCAAAATACATGGTGAAAATAAAAAAAATTTTGCATAGAAGTGAAGCTTTTACCTCAAGAAGATCAAACCTAACAAATTTGGCTTGAATCCACCAAAAAATCCTTAAATTAGGTGAAGCCCAAGCTCTTTATTTGTGAAAAACCAACGAAGAATGCGAAGTTGAGTGGTTTAACGGCAATTTTTGGACCAAAAATTCACTTAAAATCGTTCGCGGACCGAATTTCATGAATTGATGCTTAAGTGCTAGTCTATCGATTTAGTAAATGCTTAAGCACAGGATTTGGTGCTTAGGCACCAGTGCAAAAATTTTGATTTTTTCTTTCATTTAAGAGAAGTGCACTCCTAGAATAAGTCAACTCTCAAAAACATTCTATATATTATTTTCTTCCCTCTTCTAACTCAAGAATCACCAATTTAAGCTAATTTGATTCAATACTAAATAACACAAAATTTTTCACAAACATAACAGTTATATTCATTCACAAACAATGATAAACATTGAATACAAAATTCCTCAGTTCAAATAGTCTTGGATGAGAAAATTTCTAACACATACTCTAAATAAACTTAACATATAAAAACACTTTAGAACACACTTAACATTAACAAATAAACATTAAACACACAAACACTAAACATAATCACTAAATCACAAACTTAATTCCATTCTCTAGTTGATGGAATACATCATGCCCTTTCATTAGTCTCTCCTTCAACATTTGATATGTATATCTGAAAGAAAGCACGATGATTAATAACTTTGGTTGAATCTTCTTCAATCCACTTGTTCTTCAGATACATAGCCTTATCTTCTTCTTCTATAAAACTGGTATAGCTAAACTGCATCTTTAGTTACCATCTCATTTGAACTGAATGTGTGTTAACTTCCATCACCCACGTTAGTCTATATTTTAGGTTCAATGTAGGTAGAACCTAAGGGTTGAAATGGTTTTAAGTCCAATGTAATTAGGACTTAAGTTTTTTAGGTTCAATGTAGGTAGAACCTAAGAGTTGAAATGGTTTTTAGTCTAATGTAGTTAGGACCTAAGGTATTTAGGTTCAATGTAGGTAGAACCTAAGAGTTGAATTGGTTTTAAGTCCAATGTAGTTTGGACTTAAGGTATTTAGGTTTGATGTAGGTAGAACCTAAGAGTTTGAAATGGTTTTAAATCCAATGTAGTTAGGACCTAAGGTATTTAGGTTCGATGTAGGTAGAACCTAAGGGTTGAATTGGTTTTAAGTCCAATGTAGTAAGGACTTAAGGTATTTAGGTTCAATGTAGTTAGAACCTAAGACTTGAATTGACTTAAGTCCAATGTACTTAGGACATAAGGATTGAGTTGAGTTAGGTTCAATTTTGATTGAACCTAAAGTTTATGTTGACCTAACTTCAATTTGACTTGAACTTAAGTTTAAGGTTTAATTTATGTTCAGTATATGTTGAACCTAATGTTTGAGTTAACTTGAGTTCAAGTTAGGTTAAACCTCAAGTTAAGTTTTGGTTAAGTTAGGTATAATGTGAGTTGAACCTAATGTTTTAATTAACTTGAGTTCAAGTTAGGTTGAACTCAAATTAGGCTTTCTTGGATTGATTAAAATTAAAGCTAATTTGGGTAAGCTTTCATTGATTAATTAGACTTATTTGTTGTTAAGTCTAATTAGGTTAAGGTTAATTAAACCTAATATAGGTAAGATTTAATTGATTAGTTAGACTTATTTGTGTTTAAGTCTAATTAGGTTGATGTTAATTAAACCTAATTTAGGTGAGGTTTAATTAATTAATTAGACATAATATGGGTTAAGTCTCATTGGGTTTAAGATTAATTAAACCTAATTTGGTAAGTTTTAATTGATTAATTAGACTTATTATGGGTTAAGTCTAATTGTGTTTAAAGTTAATTAAGCCTAATTTTTGTAAGGTTTAATTGATTAATTAAACTTAATATGGGTTAAGTCTAATTGGGTTTAAAGGTTAATTAAACTTAACTGAGGTAAGGTTTAATTGATTAACTAAACTTAACTTAGGCTAAGCCAAATTGGGTTTAAAGGTTAATTAAACCTAATTTGGGCAAGGTTTAATTGATTAATTAGACTTAATATGGGTTAAGTCTAATTGAGTTTAAAGGTTAATTAAATCTAATTTAGGTAAGGTTTAATTGGTTAATTAGACATAATATGGGTTAAGTCTAATTGGGTTTAAAGTTTAATAAACCTAATTTTGGTAAGGTTTAACTAATTAATTAGACTTAATATGGGTTAATTCTAATTGGGTTTAAAGGTTAATGAAACATAATTTAGGTAAGGTTTAATTGATTAATCAGAATTAATATGGGTTAAGTCTAATTGGGTTTAAAGGTTAATTAAACCTAATTTAGGCAAGGTTTAATTGATTAATTAGACTTAATATGGGTTAAGTCTAATTGAGTTTAAAGGTTAATTAAATCAAATTTAGCTAAGGTTAATTGATTAATTAGACTTAATATGGGTTAAGTCTAATTGGGTTTAAAGTTAATTAAACCTAATTTTGGTAAGGTTTAATTGATTAATTAGACTTAATATAGGTTAAGTCTAATTGTGTTTAAAGGTTAATGAAACCTAATTTAGGTAAGGTTTAATTGATTAATCAGAATTAATATGGGTTAAGTCTAATTGGGTTTAAAGGTTAATTAAACCTAATTTGGGTAAGGTTTATTTAATTAAATAGACTTAATATGGTTTAAGTCTAATTGGGTTTAAGATTAATTAAACCTAATTTGGGTAAGTTTTAATTGATTAATTATACTTAATATGGCTTAATTCTAATTGGATTAACATTAATTAAACCTTTTTTGGGTAAGGTTTAATTAATTTATTAGACTTAAACAAGATTAAGTCTAATTGGGTTTAAAGGTTAATGAAACCTAATTTAGGTAAGACCTATTTGTAGCTAAGTTTAATTGGGTTTAAAGGTTAATTAAACCTAATTTAGGTATTAATTAAACTTAATTTATAGTTAAGTCTAATTGGGTTTAAGGTTAATTAAACCTAATTTGGGTAAGGTTTAATTGATTAATTAGACTTAACATGGATTAAGTCTAATTGGGTTTAAGGTTAATTAAACCTAATTTTGGTAAGGTTTAATTGATTAATTAGACTTACTATGGATTAAGTCTAATTGGGTTTAAGGTTGGCTAAGCCTAATGTGGTTAAGGCTTAATGGTTAATTAGGTCTAATGGGTTGGACCTAATTAAGGTTTGTTTTTGTATTAAACCTAATTTAATTAAAGTTTGATGGGTTAATTAAGTCTAATGATGTCTTTTAGACCTAATTAAAGTTTGATTTTGTATTAAACCTAATTTAATTAAGGTTTATGGGTTAATTAAGTCTAGCGATGTCTTTTAAACCTAATTAAAACTTGATTATTTATTAAACCAAATTTAACTAAGGTTTAATGGGTTCCTTAAGTCTAATGATGCCTTTAAGGCCTAATTAAAGTTTGATTTTGTATTAAATCTAATTTAATTAAGGTTTAATGGGCTAATTAAGCCTAATGATGTCTTTTAGACCTAATTAAAGTTTGATTTTGTATTAAACCTAATTTAAATATGGTTTAATGGGTTAATTATGCCTAATGATGTCTTTTAGACCAAATTAAAGTTTGATTTTGTATTAAACCTAATTTAATTAAGTCTAATGATGTCTTTTAGACCTAATTAAAGTTTGATTTTGTATTAAACCTAATTTAATTAAAGTTTAATGGGTTAATTAAGTCTAATGATCTCTTTTAGACCTAATTAAAGTTTGATTTGAGTCTATTTTGAGTTAGACTCAACATTGACTTAGTCCATGATGAAATGAGCTATGTATAGTGAGGAGAGGATATTTAGGGTTTAAAATATTAATTTAAAATTAATAAATTTTAACCCTAATGTAAAAAAGTCATTTTAAATTGTCTAATGGTTTAAGGATTGTCATTTTAAGGTTCTTGTTAGTCACCTTAAATTTCCTAACCCTTTTCCAATTTTATTTTCCTTAATTTTGATTCTTTATAATTCATGTTAAAAATAATTACAACGTGTCTTGAAAATTTGGAATCCATGTCTTAAAAGATATTTCTAGCCTAGGAAAAATTAGGTAGGATTCCCAAGGGCCTAAAGATAAATCCCGAAAAGTTTAATATTTTCTGTCTTATAAATAATTTTTAATAATTAAAATACTCCATAGAGTATTTAATTATTTAAAAATTAAATATAAAGGATAAAATTATAATTTTGTCCTTTTCATTCTGAGTTCACGGGTATTTTTGTCTTATTTTTGTAATTTTTGTGTGTCAAAATATCAATTTTTGAAGCTTTTAAGATTATTATGAATTTAATTAAATCTTAATTAATCAGAATAATCACTGGGGCGTTGTGTGTCCTCGTATGTGTCAAAAATGTGTTTAATCTGCTGCAGGGATGAAAACACAGAATCAAACGGGATTTAATCATAGTCGTTCATTTTTAAAATAAGGAAACGAACGACATCTATGTGTCTTTTTTCTTTTCCCTTTTCCAGTGGACCGTCTATCATCCAGGGACAAATTCTTACTAGATTCTTGATGAAATCAAATGAAATTTGTTCCTATAGCTTCATCTCGAGGGGGTGAACCCATCTATACTGTGATTAGTAGGTTATGAAATGGTTTGTTTCACAATTGACCAAAATCAAACGAGATCTAGGTTGAAGTGGCCATACCTTGGCTTGATGAAGTGAAGCTTCAATCAAGTTTGTCTGCAACTCTCCCTAGGTCTTTCTGAATCTCCTAGTATGTTTACTTTTGGGTGAGATCGAGTCCAAGTAGGAATTCACCAAAATGGTTTCACGGCTTGATCTGGAACTAGGTTGGAGCTTGCGAGAACATCCAACTTTGATTGGAATCTTCTTCGTACACCTTAGGGAACGTGTAGGAAAAATTAATTTAAAGATTGGGAGAGGTTTATGTAGGACCCGAAAAGTGTCATGTTTTAGGGAGTTTTAGGGGGGTTAAATTGGGAAGATACAGTGAGCTCTACGACCTGATTCTATGGGGAATCAATTGCCTAGATAAAAGGGAAGAACTTCACTGTTGAAGGTTTCCTCCATTGAGCATTGTATCCTCTTCTCCTCTTCATGGAAGCTCACGGTTTAGAGGCCTAAGAAGAGCCATGGCTAGCTTTACATCATTTGGTGAAGTTCTTTCTTGATGTCATGATGGCTGAGGATAGAATTTCAACTCAAGGATAGCCTTACTTCATCCTCCAAAAGTTAACCCATGTTGAGTTCACATATGGTGAAGGTTTGATTCAAGGTTTGGCATCCCCTCATTGGATAGTCTATAAGGTGGATAAGATTGTTTAAACTTTGCTGAAATGGCCTCCCCATATCTGCTCACAAGTTGTTTTAATGAAGCTTAAAAGATTGTGACACATAAGCTTCATACTCACTCTTCTCTCATGATTATTCATGATGGATTTAATCATGAATGGGATAGGGTTTAAGGAAGTCTTCTCTTCATTGTAAAATGGTTGAGGTGAGTGATGACTCAACCAAGCCATTCCTTAAGAAATTTATAAAGAGATGACACCTCTTTACCCCTTTATGATAATGTCATTGTGAGCTTTAACCTAGGCTAACCATGGTGGCTCATAAATTTTTCTTATGGGTCGTGGGTTGTTATGAGAGACTCCATGGGTAATGGGTGACCCATTAGTGATCCCTCATGAGTTGAATTTACGATTTAAATTTAAAACATGGTTTTAAGGTTACTACGGATTTGTCATAACATGAGCTTAAACCATTATTTTTATTTAAACCCTAGGTCTAATGCACTTTAATTTTATTCTCATTTAATTTATTAAATACATAATTAATCAACAGAATAAAATATTTTGATGAAAATATCAAATTTTGATCAAAATGGTGAGTTTGACAAAATTTGAGCAAAGTTGACCAGGTTCACTATGATTGACCATAGTTGACCCATTTAGGTGTAGAGTTAACCAATATGACTTTTCTAACCTTATCATTGCTAGGTTAGTCATGGGGTCTATGTGTTGGTCATTAGGTCATGGATTGACCATTTTGATCAAGTTGACTATGGTTGACCAGGGTCGACCAGTTTTGACCATAGTTGACAAATTTAGGCCCAGGGTTGACTATGATGACTCACTTGACCATTTCATGGTTAGTTTAGTCATGAGGGTCTTGGGGGTATGACTTGGATTTGACCAAGGTTGACCATGGCTCACCAAATTTGACTAAAATTTACCATATGGCGTTGTCTTTGACCATATGGTGGTCATTTGGGTCTATGAATGGTCAAAGTGGTGACCATGGAGGTTCACTTTAGTCATTTTGACCAATAATTGGTCAATGGTGTCTGTAGTTGACCAAATGGTCCAGTTTGATCATTTTGGTGTTTTAAAATGATCAAATAATCCAATTTGACCATTTTTTGGGTTTGAAGTGATTCATTGGTCCAAATTAACCAAAGTTGACCAGTTTGACCAAATTAACTATTTGGGTCAAAGTTGACCAATTGGATCAATTAAATGTCAATGTTGACTTTATGATCATTATGGTGACCATTAAGTCATAATTTGACCAGATTAGGGTTTGTCACCATTGATCTGATCATTTTGGGTATTGTCATTGTTAAGCTCCAAAAGGAATGCTTTGAGGGTTATTTCAAAATTTCAGGTTTTAATAACCCTATCTATGTCCAGAGAAGTCAGTGTTGGTAGACCCTTTATCTTAATGATCACAATGATCATTTTAGGTCTTTTAAATGTGTCTGAGATTAAGATTCCTCAAGTTGAGTTTGGTTTATGGATGTTGTTTTAAGACGTTCACTAAAAGTATGGTCAACAATTAGTTCTTTGAGTTTTGTGGTGATTTTAAGTGTGAATTCTTTTCTAAGGATTGTTGGAGATGGATAGAAGTGAGAGATTTATTCTTCCTCACATCTCCTAAGAGAGAACCAAGAGTTTTGTAAAGAGAGAAAGAGTCCGAGAGAAGCTACAAGGGATTGCTTTGAGAAAGAGTTTCATATAAATGCTATTTGTTTATTATTGTTGTATGAACTTTCTTTTATATATGAAATTTGTGTTTTTTTTTTATCTTTCTAATGAAGTTTGAGTAGTTTTCATTATCTTTGTCCATACTCTGAGATATGGTGAAATGAAGAGATAATTCGGATGTGCCAATTTTAAAATATAAAATAAATTGTGATGGTTTTCCACTCCATTTTTAATTTACTTTTTGATATGGCCAATTGAAATGTTAAAATCTGTTGTGAAACATATGATCCGAGAAATGGAATATGTGATCTACAATAGAGTGAGAATCACATTGAATTCCATGGAGGAGTGTTTTGTTCAAAGAATTAAGTGCAAATAAATAGAGAAATATACATTGTTAGGCGTAGAATTGGAGATTTTAGGGTGACAGATTAAAATCCTCAATTTGATCTTAGTGTTTAAAAACTAAAGCAAGTGTTAGCCTTCAGGGGAACGGAAGTGGGAGCTCTGGAGTGAGAGCTAGTATCCTCCCAGCCTAACCACGAATTTAGGGACTAAACCTTAGATTAACCAACGATTCTCTATAACACTGAAGGGATCAGAATTAAAATTGTTCTTATTTGGCATAATATAGATTTAAACCATTTATCTCATCTCATTTAACCAAAAATTCATTGTAGTGGGAAGATGCTTTTTCATATTAGATAACTTCATCACATTAATGTAGTTTGGTAGTTATTGTTTTACTTTGCATTACAGTTTTGCCAGTACTTAATAACTTAATTCTGATAGTACCTTAAAATTTTAAAATCAGTGACAGTATTTTAATTTTATTGTTGTGAGTTTCTTAGTTAATTTATCATTTCGAATTTAAACCTTCCTTATGGGATCGATATTTATGGCTTAAACATAAATTCTTGCATTACTTGATAATGATATGTATACTTGTGTAGAATCCAACATAAATTACTTAAATTTCTTATTCATAAAATATCGCATCAAGTTTTTGACGTCGTTGCAAAGCGGAGCCAACTTTATAAATTTTGCACAACTATAATTATCGGGGATCAAGTTTTATGCGTCGTTGTCGGGGAAGGTAACGCTAAATTAAATAGATTTTGTAAATTAGGAAATTCAGTGATAAAAATTAAAAATTTTAAGAAATCATAAAAAATTATATATATTTAAGAGTATTTTTAGGAATTTTTTCCTTACTTATTATATTTTTTTATGCGCAGTATTGGATCTGAAGGTTTAGTACCTTACAATTCAAAATTAGAACATATTATTAGGAAAGTTTGAAAACAACAAAAAGAAATTAAAAATTTCAACAAAAGGGTGAATAACTTAGATAATCAAATAAATGAAAATCGACAAAGACCTTTAAAAATTTATGATAATCCTGCAGCAGATGAACTTCATTTGTCTATTCAAAATCCTAATTTTGGTGCTAAATCATTTGAGCTTAAACCTGTTATTATCGAAATGATACAAAATAATCAGTTTGGATGAACACCTACTAAGGATCCTAACTTACATCTAGTTAGTTTTCTTGAAATATGTGCTACTTTTAAATATGATGGAGTGTCTAATGATGTTGTCAAGCTCAGACTTTTTCTTTTTTCATTAAGGGATAAAACTAAAGCTTGGTTAAATTCATTGCCACCTGAATCTATCAGAATATGGGGAGAACTATCACAAATATTTTATTCTAAATATTTTCCACCCTTGAAAACTGCTAAGCTTACAAATTATATTAGATCTTTCTGTCAGTTTGAAGGGGAATCAATATATGAAGCTTGAGAAAAATTTAAAGATCTCCTTAAGAAATGTCCACACCATGCTTTACCAGAATGATTAAAAATTTAAACTTTTTACAATGGATTTGTAGGATCACTTAGATCTTTTATTGATGCTATTGCAGGTGGATCATTAATGTCAAAATTTTTTGATGAAGCATACTCTTTAATACTATTTGATGAAGCATACTCTTTAATAGAGGAAATGGCTACTAATAATTTTCAATGACCCTCTGAATGGGTAAATCCTAAGAGAGTAGCTAGTATTCATGATTTTGATGCGTTGTTTATTTTAGCATCTCAAATTTCTGCTATATTAAAAAATATTGATCAAATTGGAGTGAACTATTCTTAAATACCACCATTATTAGAGGAAAATTCACTAGGACGGATAATTGATACTCAATCATCTTATGAAACTTTGAATATTATAAATAATCAAAATAAAAATCCCTATTCTAATTATTATAACCCTGGATGGAAAAATTGCCCTAATTTTAGTTGGAATAATTATAATAATTTGGTGAACACCTCAGGAAATTCAAATAACCAAGGAAATCCTAACTATCGATCTTATTATCCTCTTGGATTTAACTTTAACCCTAACCCACAAGTTAAGGAAAAGAAGTTAACTATGGAAGAATAATGTTGAACATGTGAAATTAAATACAAAATCAAGGGGTTGTTATTAGAAAAACTGAAAATCAATTAGGACATATAGCTACTGCACTTAATAACAGACCTTTAAGAATTCTTCCTACCACTGTGGAAGTTTATCCAAAAGATTAGAATAAGGAGCAAATTAAAGCTATTCAATTATGAAGTGGAAAAGAAGTGGAAATAAGAATCCAAATAGAAACTGAAGTAGAGGAGGAGAAGGAAGAGATTGAAAGTGACCACAATGAAAAAGAACCAATACAAGTTCCTTTAGAAAAACCACCACCTCTGTTTCCTTAACAATTGAATCAGAAGAATAAAGATAAAATATTTACAAAATTTTTAGAAATCCTTAAAAGGTTAATGATAAATATTCCTTTAATTGAGACTTTGGAATAAATGTTAAGTTATTTGAAATTTATGAAGGATATATTAAACAAGAAAATGAAGTTTGTAGATCACGAGACCGTTGCACTTAGTGAAGAGTGTAGTGCTATTATTCAGAAAAAACATCCTGAAAAGTGAAAAGAACTTGGTAGTTTTCTATACCTTGTGCTATTGGTGAAATTATTTTTGGAAAAGCCTTATGTGATCTAAGAGTTGGTATTAACCTAATGCCTCTATCAATTTTTAAGGGTTTAGATTAAGGAGAAATTTTCCCTACTATAGTAACACTTCTGTTAGATGATCGATCAATTACTTATTCTAAATGAGTAATAAAAGATGTATTAGTGAAAGTGGATAAATTTATTTTTTCTATAGACTTCATCATATTAGATATGGTGGCAGATAAAGAGATTCCTATTATTTTGGGAAGACCATTTCTTGCAATAGGGAGAGCTGTGATATATGTGCAAAAATGATAATTAATATTGAGAGTCAATGATTAAGAAGTAACATTTAAAATTGTAAGAGCTATGAATATCCTATAATAGAAGAGATAATGAATGTTTTAGGATGAAAGCTACTAATTGTTTGAGTAATGAGTAATTTAAGGGAATGTTTGAACAAAAACTGGGAATGTTTGAACAAAAACTAAGGCAAGAAGAGTATTATGAGAATGAAAATGAAATAAAAGAAGAGAATTTAGATTATCTTCAAGACAAATTTGAAACTTTAGACCTTTTAGAAAATGATAATAAAAAACATTCCTTCAAGTATTAAACCACTTCAACTTGAACTGAAAATATTACACACCCATTTATAATATGAGTTTTTAGGATATTCATCTACATTGCTCATTATTATATCTTTTGATTTAACTGAAATTCAAGAGCAAAAATTAATAGAAATGTTGAAATGATATAAAAAAGGCTTTTCGAAGGACTTTGGCAGTCCTTCAATTTGTATGCACAGAATTATATTAGATGAATAATACAAACCTAAATGTAATCCTCAAAGGAGATTAAACTCAATAATGAAAGAAGTTGTTAAAAAAAGAAATCTTAAAATGGTTAGATGCTGGAATTATATATATTATTTCAGACAGTCTTTGGGTAAGTCTAATTCGCTATGTTCCAGAGAAAGGAGGAGCGATAGTTGAAGTAAATGAGAAAATGAAATAATTCTAATAAGACAAGTTAGTGGTTGGCGAATTTGTATAGACTATAGAAAATTAAACATGGCCACCAGGAAAGATCACTTTCTTTTACCCTTTCTAGACCAAATGTTGGATAGATTGGTTGGAAACAAATATTACTATTTTCTAGATGGATGTATCGAGTATCACCAAATTCCAATTGCTCATGAGGATCAAGAGAAAACAACTTTTACAAGCCCTTAGGAAACTTTTGCTTTTTGTAGAATGTCTTCTGAACTATGTAATGCACCAGCGGCATTTCAAAGATGTATGATGTCAATTTTAAGTAATTTAATTGAACTTGGAATGGAAGTATTTATGGATGATTTTTCTATATTTGGAACTTCATTTGAATTATGTTTAAATAATTTATAAAAAGTTCTGGAATTATGTGAAAAAATTAACCTAGTACTAAATTGGGAAAAATGTCAATTTATGGTTTTAGGAGGAATTGTACTTGGGCATATTTCTGAAAAATGGCATGGAAGCAGATCTAGCTAAAATTCAAGTTATTGAGAAATTATCACCTCCTACTACGATTAGAGGGGTGAAAAGTTTTTTAGGACATGTTGGTTTATACACGCGTTATATAAAAAAATTTTCAAAATAACAAAGTCATTATGCCAACTTTTAGAAAAAGATACGAAATTTAATTTTAATAAGAAATGCATAAAAGCATTTGAAATGTTGAAAGAAAATTTAATCATTGCACCTACAATAGTTCCATTTGATTGGGAGAAGACATTTGAAATATTGTGTGATGCTAGTGATTGTGTTATTAGAGTTGTTTTAGGATAAAGGCTAACCAAGTTTTTAAAGTAATAGATTATGCTAGTAAAACTCTTAATGACGCTCAAATTAATTATGCCACTACTAAAAGAGAGTTATTAGTTATTGTCAATGCCTTTGATAAGTTTAGACCTTACTTAATTGGAGCCAAATGTATAGTGCATACAGATCATTCTATTATATTTGATGCAAAAGAAGGATTCTAAACCAGGATTAATTAGATGGATACTTCTGCTGCAAGAGTTCAATTTTATGGTAGTTGATAGAAAGGAAAATGATAATCAAATAGCTGATCATTTGTCTAAACTAGAACGAGAAATATTAATTAATTTTACAAATGAATTTTTGGAAACTTTCCCTGATGAACAATTGTATAATATTGATATAAAGGATATATCGTGGTATGTCGATATAGTAAATTATATGGTGAGTGATATTCTATCACCAGATGTTAAGAATCAACAATTAAAGAAATTTATTCATGATTCAAAATTCTATTTTCGGGACGACCCACATTTATAGAAATAGTGTAAAGATCTAATTATTAGAAGATGTGTGTCTTATGAAGAAACTCAATAAATAATTGAACAATTTCATGATTCTAAACTTGGAGGACATTTTGATACAAATAGATCTGCACAGAAAATTTTGCAAGCTGGATGTTATTGGCCCCTTCTTTTTAGAGATGTTAATGAATATATTAAAACATGTAATTGATGTCAGTGAGTAGGAAATAATTCTAGAAGAAATAAAATGCCTCTAAATTATACGTTGGAATTTGATATTTTTTATGTGTGGGGATTAGATTTTATGGGACCATTTATGACTTTAATTGGAAATTTATACATACATATATATATATATATATATATATATATAT
>JXCR01142996.1:128189-156050 GCA_002079205.1 Phalaenopsis hybrid cultivar | reverse complement strand
ATATATATATATATATATATATATACATATATTGCTTGTTGATGATTATATGTCCAAATTGATTGAAGTTATTGTTGTACTTAAATGTTATGTTCAGAGTGTTTATAAAATTTTAAAAAAATATATTCTTACAAGATATGGAATGTCAAGAGTGATTATTACATATGGAAGATCCCATTTTAGGAATAAGAGAATCGATAAATTGATTAGAAAATATAATATTATGCATAAATGTTTTGCCGCTTATCATCCCCATACTAGCAGTCTAGCAGAAATATTAAATTATGAAGTAAAGCAAATTCTTGAAAAAGCTATAAATCCCTATAAATTTGATTGGTCTGCTAGATTAAATACTACACTATGGGCATACATGACTGCTTATAAAACTCTTATTGGATGTCCCCATATAAACTTATTTTTGGAAAAATATGACACTTACTAATAGAATTGGAGCATAAAGCATTTTGGGCTGTTAAGGAATTTAACTTTAATCTAAAAGATGGTGATGAGAAAAGATTATTGCAACTCAATGAACTTGAGGAGATTAGAAATTAAGCATATGATAATGCAAAAATCTATAAAGATAAAATGAAAAGATTACATGATCGAAAGATTATTAAGAACAAATTTGAACGTGGACAAGAAGTTCTAGTATATAATACTAGATTGAGATTATTTCCAGGAAACAAAAATCTAGATGTTTAGGACCATTCAATGTGATTAAATTTTATCATTATGGAACCGTAGTTATTAAAGATCCTAAAAATATAAAGATATTTAATGTTAA
This sequence comes from Phalaenopsis hybrid cultivar, assembly GCA_002079205.1. NCBI lineage: Eukaryota > Viridiplantae > Streptophyta > Magnoliopsida > Asparagales > Orchidaceae > Phalaenopsis > Phalaenopsis hybrid cultivar. The sequence continues at coordinate 155,263 of JXCR01142996.1, read as the reverse complement.
TGGGCATCGATTGAAACATTATTATGAAGGGCACATGCCACAATTTAAAGAATTTTTTATATTGAATCATCCTGACTAAATAATGGTACGTTGAGCTGACGACGTTAAATCAAGCGTTTTGTGGGAGGCAACACATATATATCTATTTATATATATCTATATGTCTTACTATTTTGTGTAATAAGTGTTCTATATGTATACTAGGAAATAATAATATCTTAAAATCCTACACAATTTTATATATCTTAAATCAAGAAAAATACTAGTATTAGAAGAAAATTTGGAATTGAATTGAACCAAAAGAGAAACGAAGCAATGTTGGCCTCTGGCGCCGACAGTGCTCTTTTATAAAAGTCATGGCACCGACAGCGCCATTGGAAGCATCGACAGCACTCAGAGTAGTTCCTACGGTTTTGGATGAATTTGACAGACTTTGGCAGAATTGTAATCTGAAATAACTGCCTAGAGGTTTTTTTAAAGGCATGAAAACCACTTTCGACGACCAGAAACTTCCAGATTTTAAAATCCATGACTTTCAATTCCATAAATACTTAAACATTTAAAGTTTTCAATAGAAGAAAGTTTATCAGTTTTGACACGCAGAGATTATACAACAAATCATCACTAAGAAGAGACTTATCAAGGAGAGAGGCCTTGTCAATCATAGATTGAGCAATCCAAGTTCACAGATTGAGAAATAATAAAGTACAAAGATGTTTGGAAGTTCTATGTTACACTACCGCTGCAGTAGTTTTTCTAGCGATAAAGGAATTCTATGCTAACTTACATGTAATTACCCAATGAGTTGTCTTCGTTCGAGGTAACGGTGTACCATTTACTCCACCTCAAATTAATTATTTGTATATGATAGAAAGCTTGTCAATCTGTCATTACACAAATTTTATCCCAACAAAAGATATGATGCATGATGTATACTAATTTTTTTATGGATGAAAATGATAATTGGGAAATCAAAAATGAGGGGTATGTTAGTTTTTCTGCCTCACTACTTAATCTGATATCTAAAAAATTTCATTTCTTCATCTCTGTAAAACTACTCCCTAAAATGAAAATTTGTAGAGTTACAAAAGAAAGTGCAATTTTAAACTATTGCATTCAAATGGGAAAACTCATTGATGTGGGATCAATTAATTTCAAATCTATTATAGGTATTATTATGAATGGGACTATATATGGACTACGACATCCTTATACAATCTTCTTACTTTATAGAAAGTTGGGAGAAAGTATTATATCCCGGGGAACCCATGATTCCTATGGATGAAAACTATATTGGGAATGGAAATGAAGCATTGGATATTATCTTTGATCATTCATCAAATGCTTCAACACCATTAATGCCTTATACAATTGGGAGTTTAGGAGCTTTGGAGAAGAAAATGAAGAAAATTGAAAGGGAACTTCAGAGTATCATGATTGCAATAAGAAATCTTATTTAACATTTTGATCACTTAGATTGGAGGATGAAGGAAAGCTTTGCTCATACTGGAACAATTGAAGCATGTTTGGTGCAGATGTTCAAGAAAAATGGATGGATCAATGAAAATTCAACTGATCAATTCCCGTACTGACCTATCTACAACTTGTACATCCATTAACAGTCTATGAGAGATATTAGAGGAGGAGAAAGTGCTAAAGATGAAGAGAGATAATTGAAGAAGTTGGACTCTCTATTATTTTAAATTAATTATGTTTTTAATGTCATTGTGTTGGATTTACTTTGCTTTAAACTCATAAAAATTTAGTTGTATGTTTAGTTTAGTGTGCAGTGTTCTAGTGTTGTGGCTTGATTTCGATGTTGAATTATAGTTGGTTTGCTTTATGTATGTGTGAATGTGATTAAAGATGTGTGTTTGTAAGAATTTAATTTTTCATATATAAAGGTTAGTTTGGCATTGTTTGTAAAAATGCTTATTTGTGAATTATTTTAGGATGAATATTAGTGTTTAAAAAGACCAATTAGACTTTTGAGTGAATTAAAATAAAATTGAAATTGCAAAAAGGGAAAAATTTTGAATTTTTGGCTCTAGCGTCGACGGCGCCCTCGACCCGAAAGTGCCCAAATCCTTTAAATTTTGCGATTTGCATAGTAAAAAAATAACATTTTTACCCCTTCTGTCACCTTCAACGTCTAGTTTGTGCACCTAAGGCTTATTAGTGCTTGGATTCTAGGCGATTTGAAGGTAAAAGAAGTTCAGATTTCATCTTCTCTTAGTAAGAACTTCACTTTGAACTCAACATTTTTTATTTTCAGCAAGGATTTCTCTTACATTGCCGAGATTCAAAATTTTGAATTTTTTTGGAAGATTCTGAAAAACTCCATTGGAGAAGAACTCTTACTTAGTAGATTTAAGTTTAGAATGTTCCACATTGTGATTTTTGGAATTTTAGGATTTTATTTGGATTTTATCAATTTTTCTTAGATTACCATGGCACCGAGAATGAGCAAAGGGATCATGAAAGTGGATTTTGATGATAAAAATTTGTCAATTACAAAGCTAGCATTTGTTTCAATAATCTACTTACAATTAAGAAAGTAATTTAGGATCGAGCTTTCAAAAATTTGGGTGGTGAAGTCGAGAGATTGATTGTAGCTCGGCAGTGGGAGAATTTCTCTTACTTTATTGCCAAGGCTATTAATTGTGTAGTCATGGAGTTCTATGCCAACTTTAGAGAAACTTCTGATGACCGCGTCTATGTTCGTGGAATAATGGTTGAATTCACCCTAAGGAGAATTAATGAATTTTAACAGTTGGAGGATGTATATAGCTATTAGTACAAATCATTCTCTATTACAAATGAGGCCCAGGAAGGAGTTATTTCATTTCTTACTGATGAGAAAGGAGCTTGGAAGTTGAAGAAAAATGTTAAGGTAAATTTCCTTCTTTATATGTTAAATGTAGTCTCCAAGGACTGACATTATTTTATATTGGTCAGAATGATGCCTACGTACCACCATAGTGAAGTTACTAGAGATAGAGCCCTCGTTAATTTTTGTATTCAACAGATGAGTAGGATAGATATAGGCTCTATTATTTATAAAAACACTCATTATACTACTTTGGGTGAGACAACTGGTGGATTAGCACACCCTGCTCTGATTTTCACATTATGTGAGCAAGCAAGAGTTAATTTTGGAATAGATGAGGAGAGCATTGGACCTTTAAAACCTATTGGGCCTGCAAATATTAAGACTTATGAATCTCACGTTGGATGGAGAACTGGAACTATAAATAGTGATATTCATTCTACTTATAGTACCCCTACTCTCCAGGGACTTATGGAGCAAATGATGATCCAAGAGGAAGATATCATAAGGATGGACAGCAAGATGGAAAATATAGAGACCAGAAATGTACATAATGACAATTTGACAAAACAGAAGTTTGAGAATGATGTTGCTTATTATGATGTGATGGTTAGATAAATGATGGGTGACCACTCAGTTCACTTTTCTAGTCACTCTATCCTTACCCCATATCAGTAGCAAAACTTTAATGTAGAACAAGAAGAGGATGATGATGACTGGTGATGTTTACTTAGTCATAGTTTGATCTTTTGTTGAGTTTAGAATTGGTTGTATTTTATTGTTGTTATTGTTTGTTTTTAGAGTGTGATACTTTGCTTTATTTTAGATTTTATGTTGTATTGTGAACAGTAGGTTGTAAAACTATTTTTGCATTGGAATTTATTTTAGTATTATTGTTAGTTTTTAGTACTTTGTTGAATGTATTTGTTGTTAACTCTTTATCAGCAAATTTTTATATTTATTATGTGTTATTTAATGTTTTAAGTCTGTAGCTTTTCATATTAGCACCTACAATATTTCAGAGTTAAGTTTCAATATCAGAACCTTCAATAGACAAGTCTTTTGTTTATGTATTAAATGTTTTCTTTCACCCTTTATTCTTAATTTTTTCATGCTAAATTGTTTAAAAATTTAAGTTTGGGGGGAAAGAAAAATTCCTTTTTAAAGAAAGAAACTTAATTTAATTTTTCCTCAATCAGTTTTATTTTCAAAATTTTTAATTTAACATGACCTTTGGTATTATAGGGTTAATTTAGATAACTATATTTGTGTTAAATATATAGTAAACTTAAGTAAATTTTTTTTAATAAGAATGGTTAATTTTAGAGATTAAGGTATTTGGTATGAAAGAATAAGACAATGCCTTTTCCATTGTAAGTAAAAGAATTTGTATTTTTGAAGCATTAATAATCTTAGAGTTTCATGTAAGAAGAAAGGAATAAAACTTTATAAAAAATTTTTAAATCTAATATGAATTTAATATAGTGAAGAAATGTGAAAAGTTTTTAACTTTAAGAAGAGGATAGTGAAGTTCAAAATCATTAAAGGCTATCCCGATATAGTAATCCTCACATAAAAAGAAGGAAGAGAAGAGAAAATGGATCGAAAATGATCCTAAAAGAAAAGAAAAAGATGTGAGGAGAAGCTTGAGGGATGCCTAATAAAAAATTGGCTTCACTTAAATCAACTTAAGGAAAAGGCTTGGCTGCATTATCTAAACTTGTATTTAAGTACTAGCATATTTAGTAATAAATTTTTCTTGAAGTTATTTTTCATATTTATATTCTAAGTGGCTTTAATATGACAAATTGCAATTTTCCTTGAAAATAATAAAAAATCAGAAATCTTATACTTGAGAGCTAATCATTCTTAGACCTTTAGTATTAAGTGGAGTTATTTTAAATTTTTCTCAAGTTGTGCTATTAAATTTAGTAGACTAAAACATGGAAATCTAGAAGTTAAAATTCTTTACCATAAGTCATATTTTTATTTAGTATAAGGAGTTACTTGAGGACAAGTAACATTTAAGTTTGGGGGATTTTGATGCACCAAAAATATATGAATTTTTAGATCTATATTTTATACTCATTTTTTGTGATATTGTGTTTTAAAGGAAGGTATTTTTCATGTTTTTTTACAGGTTGTTGATTTTTAGCACTTGAAGCAAAAAGGAAGCAAAATGAATGGAGTTTGGAGTTAAAATGGAGTTTTAGAAGAAATGTTCAATGCTGACGGTGCCAGAATGGGCGTTGTCGGTGCCATTTGACAAAATGCATAGAATTAATTTAAAGGCCACTAGCGCCACGATGCCATAATGGGCGTCGAAGGTGCCAATGTCGATGCAAGTCCTGTTTCTAGAAGACTCAACAAATTTTGACGATTTTTGAAGAGTTATNAAACTAAATTTCAAACAAACCAAACACGAACACAAGCTCTGTTCGTTCGTGTTCGATTCGTTTACACCCCTAACGACACCAATGTTGGTGCAAGGTCTGTTTCTAGAAAATTCAACAAATTTGGACGCTTTTTAAAGAGTTGTTGGATGCACCTCTTGAAAACCCGACATTAGGCTCTATTTATATTGAAAATTGATCTGAAAAAGCCCCCCTCCCAACCTTGTGTCCATTAGTCTTTTAGTTCCTTAGAGTTTTGAGTTAGTTCTTTGAGTTTTGTGGTGAGTTTAAGTGTGATTTTTTTTCTAAGAATTGTTCAAGAGAGAGAGAGAAGTGAGAGATTTCTTCTTCCTTAAATCTTCTAAGAGAGAATCAAGAGGCTTGTAAAGAGAGAAAGATTCCAAGAGAGGTTACAAGGGATTTGCATTGAGAAACAGTTTCATATAAGTGTTGCTTGTTTATTATTGTTGTATGAACTTTCTTTTATATATGAAATTTGTGGTTAGTCATATCTTTCTCATGAAATTTTAAGTAGTTTTCTTTATCTTTCTCCCTACTCTGAGATATGGTGAAATGAAAAGATAATTTGGATGTGCCAATTTTAAATTATAAAATAAATTGTGATGGTTTTTCCTCTCCGTTCTTAATTTACTTTTCATTCTGGCCAATTAAGATGTTAAAATCTATTGTGAAACATATGATCTGAGAAATGAAATATGAGTTACACAACAAAGTGAGAATCACATTTAAGTCCATGGAGGAGTGTTTCGTTAATGAAGTTAAGTGCAAATAAATATGGAAATATACATTGTTGGGCGTATAATTGGAGATTTTAGGGCACAATACGGATTTAAACCATTTATCTCGTCTCATTTAACAAAAAACTCATTGTATTGGGAAAGATGTTTTTACATATTAGATAGCTTAATCATATAAATATAGTTTGGTAGTAAGTGTTTAGCTTTTAATTACAGTTTTTCTAGTAGTTAATAACTTAGTTCTGATAATACCTTAAAAATTCAAAATTAGCGACAGTATTTTTACTTTATTGTCTTGAGTTTCCTAGTTAATTTATCATTTCAAATTTAAACCTTCCTCATGGGATCGATATTTGGTTCTTCAACAGAAGTCCTATACTATTTGATAACAATATGTATACTTGCGTAGAATCCTAACATAAATTGCTTAAATGTCTTATTCATAAAATAACGCATCAAGTTTTTGGTGTCATTGCAAAGCGGAGTCAACTTTATAAATTTTTCACAACTATAATTATCTAGGATCAGTAAGGTAAATTAGGGATCACTTGAATTTTTGCAGGGTCTACTTCCATACAATTTTCCGACATTTGATGTCCCAAAACTATTCCTCCTGATACATAAATTTACATTTTTCCCAATTAAGGACTAAATTTGTTTCTTCGTAGCACTTAAGAACTTTTGATAGATGTTCTAAACATAATTCAAATGAAGTTCCAAGAACTGAAAAATCATTTATAAAAACTTCAATCCCTTTTTCAATTAAATCACAAAAAATAGTCATCATACATCTTTCAAATGTAGCAGGTGCATTGCATAAACCAAATGACATTCTTCTAAAAGCAAATGTAACATAGAGACTGGTAAAAGTTGTTTTCTCTTTATCATCAGGAGTTATTTGTATTTGGTGATAACCTGTATATCCATCTAGAAAACAAAAAAATTTATGCCCAGCTAGTCTATGCAGCATCTGATCTAGAAAGGGTAGTGGGAAATGAACATTCCTTGTGGCGAGATTTAATTTTCTATAATCAATGCATATTCAATATCCTATAACTTGTCTTATTGGTATTAACTCATTATGTTCATTCAAAGTCACAGTCACTCATACTTTCTTAGGAACGTAGTGAATTGGACTAACCCATGCACTATCTAAAATAGGGTAGATAATTACAGCATCTAACAACTTTAAAATTTCTTTCTTAATAACTTCTTTCATAATACGATTCAATCTCCTTTGAAAATCAGCCCTGAGTTTGCAGTTCTCTTCCATATGAATTCTATGCATACAAATTAAAGAACTGATTCCTTTTATATCAACATTGTCCATCCAAAGGCTTTTTTATAACTCTTTAAAATTTTCATCAAACTCACTTCTTCTGCGGTTAATTTTGAGGAAATTATAACAGGTAATGTAGAGGAATCACCTAAAAAGGCATACTTCAAATGTTCAGGAAGTAACATCAACTCAAGCTTGTGAGGGTTTTCAATTGATTGACAAAAAGATGTATCTTTCTCTCTAATGTCCATAACTTCAAAACTTTCTCGAACATAATTTGAATCTTCCTTATATAAAAATTCATATTTGTCCAATTCCTTTTCTTTCTCATTTTCTAACTCTTTAATTTCATATTTCTCTTCATAATTTATTTTAAAATGGCATTCACTTAAATATCTTATCACATCCATTATATAGCATTCATCATCTTTATGTTTTGTAGGCTACTTCATTAATTTGGAAATATTAAATGTAATTGTTTAATCATTGATGTGCATAGTTAATTCTCATTTCTGCACATTTATCATTGATTTTCCAGTGGCTAGGAAAGATCTCCCCCAAAATGATAGGCATATCTTTATCTTCCTCCATGTCTAGCATAAAGAAATCAACAGGAAAGATAAATTGATCCACTTTCATAAGGACATCTTCTATAACTCCTTTAGGGTAAGTTATTGATCTATATGCTAACTGCAGAGTTATAGTAGTAAGGGTTATTTCTCCTAATCCCAATCTCTTAAATATTGATAATGACTTAAGGTTGGCGCTTGCTTCTAAATAACATAAAGCTTTCCCATAAAATATGTCTCCTATTGCACATGGAATTATAAAGCTACTAGGATCTTTAAGCTTTTTAGAAAGCTTCTTCTGAATTATAGCACTGCACTCCTCACTAAGTGCAATAGTCTATTTGTCTTCAAACTTCCTTTTTCTGTTTTGAAAATTCTTCATAAACATCACATAGCTTGGCATTTATTTTAATGCTTCAACAAATGGAATATTATTTGTAAGCTTCTTAAAATATTCCATAAATTTTGAAAATTCCTTATCCAACTTTTCTTGTCGAAGCCTCTGAGGAAATTGTGGTGGTGGTCTTTCCAAATCAACTTTAAATGGAGAATTAGGTCTTTCTAAACCTTTCAGAGCATCCTCTTTTGGTTCTTCGATCTCTTCTCTCTCTACTTCAGTCTCTTTTTGAACTCTACCTTCCAATTCTCTTCTGCTTCTAAGTTGAACGGGTTTTACTTGCTTTTTATTCTGGTCTTTTGGATTTACTTCTATATTACTAGGAAGAGTTCCTTGAGATATATTACTTAATGAGTTTGTCATTTGTCCAAGTTGATTCTCAATGTTTCTAATTGTAGCTCCTTGACTTTGTACCTAATTTCCCATTTGTAACACAACTTCTTTTATAATCAACTTCTTCTCCTTAAATTGTGAATTACTGTTAAAATCTAGATGATAAGTAGATTAATAATTACATTCCCTTGGTTATTCCAGTTTCCCAATGGATTTACTTCATTGTTCCCCCATTGTTGATTATTACCACTCGTAGCATTATTCCAATTAAAATTGAGATGGTTCTTCCAACCTGGGTTATAATAATTTGAATATGGTATTCTGCTTGCTTTTTATGACATTCAAAGTTTCTAATAATGCTTGAGAATATATCATTTGGCTTAATGAATTCTCTTCAATCATAGATATTTGTTGAGAAAAATTCATTCTAAATTGATGTAACTTCCTTGAAATTGCAACAACTTAATTTGCTAACATGGCAAAAGCATCAGTTTCATGAATGTTGGCTACATTTTTAAGATTTACCCACTCAAAATACCATTGAAAATTATTGGTAGTCATCTCTTCTATAAATAGATTCCCCTACAAACTGACTAAAAGATGTAATATCATTTCTAAGTTTCACAATCTTTGATGGTGGAAAATATTTAGCAAGGAATTTCTATGCTAAATCACTCCAAGTTCTGATAGATCCAGGTGATAACAAATTTAACAATATCTTAGCCTGATACCTCAGTGAGAAAGGAAATAAACTAAGTTTTATATCATCATCTGATACACCATCCTATTTAAATATAGCACAAAATTTTAGAAAATTTGCAAGATGTAAATTTGGATCTTCAATTGGAGCTCCCCCAAATTAATTATTTGATACCATTTGAATAATAGTAGGTTTAAGCTCAAATGAATTAGCCACTAAAGTGAGTTTTCGAATACTACAATGAACTTCATCCACCATAGGGTTTGCATAATCTCTTAAGGGTATAAACTCTTCAACATTTTGATTATTTTTATTTGTCATTTCTTGAATTTTTTAGTAATTTTTACTTTTTTAAATTCTTCTAATAGTTCTTTTTAATTCAAAATTGTAAGGCACAAGTCTTGCAGAACCTGAACTACGCATACATTACTATAAAACACATAAAATAAAATAAAATAAAAAAGCACCCAAACAAGAACTTTATATAAAAACGACAGTATAATATTCCTAAAATAAATCTTGAAATTTAAATAAGACTTACTAAAATTTTTGTTATCCAAAAACTTCTTTCTGAATTCCTTTTTTTTTTTTGCAAATTACTAATATTTTTCTCTTTCCCCAGCAACGATGCCAAAGAACTTCATCCCGATTTTCTATATATAGGGATGTAAAATTTGCTATATGAGATTATATTTATAATATTTCAATATGGGATACTACGCAAGTATATATATCGTTATCAAGTAATATAGAACTTTATGATTAAGTCTTGAATATCGAACCCCCAGAAAAGATTCGTTTTAAATAACAAAATAATTAGCAATATATGTTCTTACTCAAACTTAAGATGTTATAATAAGAATTAAAATTATATTCTTTTTGTAATTTTTTATAATTGAAAATAAATTAAGCAACTAATTAACTTAACTAAAATACTTGCAAGATGAAGGCAATATAAATAAAATATCTTTTTCCTTATCATAAATTAGTGATAAACATATAAATTCAGTTGTGGAAGTATGTTAAATGTGTTGAGTCAAATATGAGCAATAATATTATTTACCCTTACTGGAGATACTATAAAAAACATTAGTTAATCTATAGTTTGAATAGTCTTGAAGACCGGCTAGGCAGGGAAGATACTAGCTCTCACTCTAGAGTTCCCTCTTCTCCCTTCATCTAGAGGCTAACATCTCGTATCAAAATCTAAAACTATAAATCAAAATGGGGGTTTTAGCCTGTCACTCTAAAGTCCTCTAATTTTACACCCTTAAAAATATATTTCTCTATTTATTTGCACTCAACCCCATTAACTACATTCTCATTCATGAAATCAATATATCATTCCAACCATTTGTTGATTGAGACAATATCATCTCAAATCTTACACGTTCTCACAACAGGTTTTAATATCTTAATTGGCCAAATCAAGAAGTAAATGAAGTGCAAGGTCTTAAATCATCACAACTTCTTCCAACCTTAAAGTCTAATACTTCACACAACTTTCTTTAAACATTTAATCACTTATCATTTTAAGAAAAAAGAAAGAAAACTACTCAGATTCCATGGAGAAAACACAACCACGCATGATTTTAAAAGTAGAAATCTCGCACACAAACAAGAAATCTAAATTAAAAACTATGTGTAGTCACAAAGATAAACACTTATCTTAAATTCTCTACACCAAATATTTTAAAGTTCCTTCAAATTCTCTTCCTTCTCTCACAAAACAAACTAACACTCAAAATAAAATAAAATAAAGTAAAGGTGATCGCCGCTGCCGGCGGCGACATTTGTGAACTTTGGTGGTTGGTTGCTAGCCTCCTTTGTGGTTTCCTTTGATGATGCAAGTCTTGTTTAATAAAAATCTAAGGAATGCCTTGGTGTCTGATACACCAAAAATATATGTTTTTTTAGACCCATATTTTATACTCATTTTTTGTGATATTGCACTTTAATGGAAGGTATTTTTATGTTTTCTTGTAGTTGTTGAATTTTAGGACTTGAAGCAAAAAGGAAGCAAAAAGAATGAAATTTGGAGCAAAAATGGAGAATATGAAAAGTTGCTCAGCACTGACGGCGCTTATGGCGGTGCAGGCCCTATTTCTAGATTTGGATGCTTTTTTAAGAATTTTTTGATGCACCTATTGAAGAATCACTCTAGGCTCTATTAGGGGCCAAAATTCGTCAGAAAAGGAGCTCTTTTGAAGACTCTCTTGATATCTCTTCATTCCACTTCAATCCTTTAGCATCATTTCTCATTTTCCATCTTCATTCCACCACTATTTTGAAGTCTATTACTGAGTTTTCTTTAAGAGTTTAAAGTTTTTTGGGTGAGATTAAGTGTGAACTCTTCTCTAAGAGTGTTGGAGAAGGAGAAAAGTGAGAGATTTCTTCTTCCTACATTTCCTAGGAGAGGCTACAAAGGATTTGCTTTGAGAAAGAGTTTGAGATAAGTGTTATTTGTTTATTAGCACTGTATGAACTTTTTTTTATATATGAAATTTGTGTTTTCTTTTATCTTTCTCATGAAGTCTGATTAGTTTCCTTTATCTTTCTCATTACTCTGTGATATGGTGAAATGATGAAATAATATGGATGTGCAAATAATAAAATATAAAATAAATTGTGATGATTTTTCAACTCCAAACTTACTTTACTTTTTAATCTGGCCAATTGAATCGTTAAAATGTATTGTGAAACATATGATTCGGGAAATGGAGTATGAGTTCTACAACTGAGTGAGGATGATAATTGATTTCATGAAGGAGAACTTTGTTTATGAAATTAAGTGCAAATAAGCAGGTAAATATACTTTGTCGGGTGTAGAATTGGAGAATCTTTAGGGTGATAGACTAAAATCCTCAGTTCGGTCTTAGTATTTAAAAACTAAAGAGAGACTTAGCCTTCAGGTGAAGGGAAGTGGGAGCTCTGGAGTGGGAGCCAGAATCCTCCTACCCTAACCATGGATTTAGGGACTAAACTTGGGATCAGCCAATGATTTTCTATAACACTATATCAGGGTAGAGAATTAAAATTACTTCTATTTGGCACAATACGTATTAAACCATTTATCTCATCACATTATACCAAAACCTCATTGTAGTGGGAAGGATGCTTTTCACATAAAAAATCTTCAATACATAAACATAATTTAATAGTTTAGTAGTTACTTTTTAAATTTTGTATTTCAGTTTTTCTAATAGTTAAATAATTTTGTTCTAATAATACCTCAGCATTCAAAATTAGTGATAGTAATTTTATTTTACTTTCTGTGAATTTCCTAGTAAATTTATTAATTCAAATTTAAATCTTTCCCGTGGGATCAATATTCAGGGCTTAAATAGAAAGTAATTTATGACTTGTTAATGATACATATACTTGCGTAGAATCCCAAAATTAATTGCTTAAATTTCTTAATCATAAACTTTATAATTTTTACACAACTATATTCTTGGGATCAAGATTTTAGGCACCGTTATCGGGGAAGTTAATGATAAATTAAATAGATTTGGTAAATTAGGAAATTTATAGATAATTATAAAAAAACCATATTAATTAAAAAATCAAAAATCCAAAAAGAAATATATTTTTATTTTAGTTTAAGAGTACTTTTTTCTTTGCTTATTAAATTTGTTTATACGAAATATTCGATTTAAAGGTTTAGTACCTTACGATTCAGAATTAGAACGTACTAAATTTGAAAACATCAAAATGAAATTAAAACTTTAAACGAAATGGCAAATAGCTTAGATAATCCAATAAATGAAAATAGAAAAAGACCTTTAAAAGATTATGCTAAGTCAAATAGCAGATGAACTTCACCTGATTATTCAAAATCCTGATGTCGCAACTAATTCATTTGAGCTTAAACCTGCTATTATCCAAATGGTACAAAATAATCAATTTGGAGGAACACTTTTTAAAGATCGTACTTACATCTTGCTAGTTCTCTTGAAATTTGTGCAACTTTTAAATATGATGGAGTGTCTAATGATGTTGTTAGGCTTAGAATTTGTCCTTTTTCATTAAGAGATAAAGCCAAGGCTTGGTTAAATTCATTAGCACCTAAATCTATCAGAACTTGGGGAGAACTATCACAAAAATTCTTGGCTAAATTTTTTTCACCCTCGAAAACTGCTAAGCTTAGAAACAATATTACATCTTTTTATCAGTTTGAAGGGGAATCGTAATATGAAGCTTGGGAAAGATTTAAAGATCTTCTTAGAAAATTCCACACCATTCTTTACCAGATTGTTTAATAATTCAAAAATTTTACAATGGATTAGTGGGATCCCTAAGATCTATTATAGATGTTGCTACGGGTGGATCACTAATATCAAAACCTTTTGATGAAGCATTGTTGACCTCACTTTTGGTTGAGATTTAGTTTTTCCTCTTTAGTATCCTAAGGTCTATCCATAATACTTTCCTACTAACTATTCTTAGAAAACTAGACAAGGAACCCTCACCATTAGAAATCCCAAACTCTTCTCTACTCAACTTGAAGTTCCACATATTGGTCATAACCTCTAACACTTAGTAGGTGGGGTCACTACGGGGGAACTCAAGATGAGCTACCCTTAGGATTGCTTGACCTTAGGGTTGACTCTGGGTGTTAGTCTAGGGCTAAGGCATTCACTTGCACTCACAATCACTCACTATCCTAAACTTAAACTTCTAGGCTTTGATCCGTCGATACTTTTGGGAGGCTCATGTAGGTGGTCTCCTACCATTAGCCCTGGGCTAGGGTTTGCTAAGATCACTACATAGAGGACCCAAAATGTGATTTTCATTGGTCCATTGCTTATTGATGGTGGTTGGCACTCCAACTCTACCAAGATATCTAACTTAGTCTTTTCCCCCTAAACTCCCCCAAATTACCTAGATACCATTGGGACCCCAAATTTGGCCAAAATTTCCAAATCTAGCCAAAATTCCTAACTTGACTCAAAAATCATTTCAAGCACCATGAAAACACCCAAAACTACCCAAAATCACCAAAATTGGCCAAATTACCAAAATACCCCTTCTTACGCCAAAATTTCAAAAATTCCAAAAAAACCTAAAAATTCTCAAAACCTCCCAAATATTCCCAATTTCATTTGTCTCAACTATTGCATGACCCATTTTGGCTAATTTGACCATCTTTGGCCTAAACCCCCAAATTACCCTTTAAAGGCTCATATTCTCCCCAAATTACCCCAAATGTCTATCCAATTGATCTCAATTTACCCCAATTTCAATTATAAACTCAAATTAACTTTTTATATGACAAAAATAAACCAAGTTCAAGCTCAATTGACTCATGCTTTGAGGCCAATTTTTATTTAGATCAAAACCCAAATTTTGGCCCCATGACTTGGTTCCACTAAATTGAACCCATGGCCTACTCCATTTGCCACAATTTGTGTTGAAAAATCCTCATAAAATTCTTACACATCAAATTTTACCTTCAATTGGCCTTGATGAGACCTCAAATTCATTTGATTTCAACCTAAGTCCAAAAGCCCCAAATTTGCCCCAAATTGGCCATGTCCTCAAATCTCACCAAATTGAGGGCCTTAACCCCAAAATTTCCACTCCATCCCTTAATGAAAAGTATTCACAACACCTCCCTTGATCATTGGAACCATTAAATTTGGACTTAGCCCAAGGCTAACCCAACCTAGACCCATGTCTAGCCCAACATAACCAAAATTGACCAAGTTCGAAAAATCCCTCAAATTGACCTACCAAAGGAGCTCAAAATCACTTCACACCTTCACAAAAAATCTTCATAACGATCATCTACACAGTGTTGATCAATCAATTGGGTTAATTGGCATGGCTAACCTAGGCCAAACCCAAACTTTGATCACTTGAACCCACATTGAACCTATGCATTAAAGATGGCCTAGCTACCCCAAAGTCATCAAATTAACTCCACCTCAGCCATGGGTTAGACCCTAAGATTGAGCCAAAACCCATCTAACCACCTAAACTAAGCCATAGATTAAAGGTCTCCCAAATTAATGGATTTTATTTCCAAAAATGCACATGCTTAAGATACCCTTACCAAAACTAAACCTCATTGCATTAAGTTGCTTTGATAGATTCTCCTGGATGCCCTGAGCACCTAGCCACCTCCCCCTGTCATGGACCGCTAGCCTAGTCACCGAAGATACTCAAAATCAAGAGCCACCCCATGGAACTTCACCCAAATCAAACCTAGAGGTCAGCTCAGACAAACCAAATTATAGAGCTCCTCTGCCCTCCACCTAAGCACCACAATGCACCCAAACATTTGCCCTGAGAGCAACCCCATGGCAATTTTTATAAAAACTCACCTCCATGGACATGGGAGGTGTGCTAAAATTTTCTCAGAGAGAGCTTCTGAAATCACTCACAGAGCTTCTTTGAGACCTCCACATCCCATTCCAATCACTCCATTGCCTTGATTCTCCTTGTGTAATCCTAATTTTGAGCTTAAAAATTAGGGCAGAAATAGGACATCCCAAAAAACTCCATTAAAATTCAATTTTTGGTACCCACACCTTCACAACAGCAAGAGAAGACAAAGCCCCATCAATTTACCCTCTGAAATAGCCTCTGCAATAGCTCTAGACCAACACCCAAAATCGGTCTTGATCAAAATCATACCTAAGCTTTACACCAAAACCAAAGGATCAATCTCTAGCCTCCTTGGATCCCAACATATATGCCAAGGCCCTCTGATTGAAGCTTCACTTCTCAGAGTCAAGGTATAGAACTTCTCTTATTCCCGAGCCTATTTGAATTCTTCAGTTGTTTTGAGTTGATTTCATGGAATCATAACTATATGGATATGTTCCTCTAGTCTTGATGAGCATTTTAAAAAAAATTCACTTAATTTGGATAAGAAATGAGACAGATCTTAAGGCTAGAACATGGATGGTTCTCGGGCTAGGCTATCGGGGACGAAGACGGAGCGTCGTTCGATCGACCGTTTATCGGATAGACGGTCGAGATCAAGCAGGACAATGCTTCGGAACATAAAATGTGGGCCAAGCCAGCACTAAGGTGGAAGGCGGCTTCAAATGGGAGCGCAACGAGTGGAGCTTCAGAGCCGTCGTAGGTTGAGGTGGCACCGCGCGCTTAAATAGATAAATAGGGATTTAATTAATTCATAAAATGTCTCCTAACTTAAAAAATCCATATCTTTGTGTAGAAAAATCATAAAAATAAAATATAAATACCTCTTGTTCAGTGAATAGAGGAGAACAATGTGGAAATAATTTTAAGTCATGTGATGCATAGTTTATTTTTAATTAATTAAATATTGATTTGAATCTTTTGATTCTCCATGCATATAGGCATTTCATTATAGCTTGGAATTTTAGCAGGTTGTTGCCTTTGTCTTAGGGAACATTCTCTGATTTTTCTAAAGTCAGAGGAGGTTCCTTGATAGAGAATCACATTTTTCAAGTTTATGTGCATTATTTGCTTAAAATAATCATGGAAACTAGCATATTTCTTAGAAAAATCCAAAAAAATTTTGGAAGGTTTATGATGACTAGAGAGCCTTTGGGAAAATTTGTCGTAAGCCAAGTCATTCAAAATACACCTATTCTTTACAATCCCTAAATCAATATGATAATTAATTTTGAAAAATATAAACAACAAAATGACTTGATTTTTTATCTCCACTATTTCTTAGGATCCAGAGAACTCACCATGAAAATTCTAAAATATTTTGAGTTCATTTGATAACTTAAGTTGATTTTTAAAGATAAATAACATTTTTTGCACCAAAAAGATTTTTAAAAATTAAAATATAACCTAAAAATTTATAAAACTGGGTTTTTTGAGTTCTCTATGATTAGGGGTATTTTCTAAAAATAAAACGATATTTAAAATAAAAACTTAATTTTTATCATATTTTTAAATATTTAAATAATTAAAAATCCATAAAAATCACAAAAAAAATAGAATTCATAAAAAATGTTCTAAATTGCTTCTTAAGCACATAGGAATGATTAGAATATTTTTTCTGATGATCTAAATAATGATATTGAATTTCAAAGCTTAAAAATAATTTCTAATGGCTAAAATGGGTTTTCACTAAAAATAATGCCAATAAATCAAATAAAATTAAGAAAAATATAAAATCTTCTCCTCTAAGTTTTCTGACCTTAGAAGTATTTTTTAAAAATATAAAACTTAATTTTCCCTATTTAAAATATTTTATATTTAATAAATACCCCAAAGCTTAAAATAATTATTAAAATTCAAAAAAAATTTAAAAAATCATGAAATTTGGTCGAAAGGATTCTCTGGTCTAGGTCTACCTCTGGGAAAAATTTCATAGGATTAGAATCTACCATAGTTAAGTTAGGAATTTTCTTCAGAAAATTCTATTTTTGCATGAAAAATAATTATATAAATTAAATTAAATTTTCAAAAAACACATTTTCTCCTCTGATGTCTTAATTGACTCATGAATTAGATAGGATAAAAATTTAAAAGTCATTTGAATTAAATTTGACAAACTATGAAGTCTTAGAGCCTTAGGGGCAAAAATGTAATTTTGGAAATTTAGCCTTAATTAACATTTAAGCTTAATTTAAAGAGGGAAATGGGTAATCTCTGATCTTAATTTAGATGTTTGAAACATAAAGAGCCTTAATTAACATTTAGACTTAATTCAAGGAGGGAAATGGGCAACCTCTGATCTTAATCAATTTTTTGGGATGTTTGAAACACAAGGGGTTAATTGATAGATGGGTAACCTCTGATCTTAATCAATTTATTTGAGGTTTGAAACACAAGGGGTTAATTGGTAGAAACCAACCTTGAAAAGATAAGTTAATAAATTTCTAAATTATTAAAATTTGGGAGTTTATTAAAATAAAATGAGTGATGTTTGAAACACTAGGGGTTAATTGGTAGAAACCAACCTCACTTTCTTAATTAAAAAGATAAAATTTCTAAATTATTAAAATTTGGAAGTTTATTAAAATAAAATGAACCCAGGACTTAGGGGTTTTAAAATTTGGAAGTTTATTAAAATAAAATGAACCTAGGGCTTAGGGGTATGACTTTTGAAGTTAATAATTAATCATNTTATTAAAATAAAATGAATCTAAGACTTAGGGGTATGACTTTTGAAGTCAATAATTAATCAATTTAATACCCATATTTGATTTTCAAATAAAATTCAAATCATGAATCATGTTCACTTAAAGCTATACCCCTTTTTGATTTTCAAATAAAATTCAAATCATGAATCATGACCACCTAAAGCCTAACCTTTTCAAAACTAATTAAACACTCACCTAGGTCTTAAGGGCTTAGTAGTGACTTAGGCTAAATCAAGTTTCATTTAAATAAAGAAGTAAAAATCATTGAAAATTAAAAAATCTTTCAAACACTACAAGCACAATTAAGACTAAAATTTGGCTAAGTGTTCCAATAATACTAACTTGCCTCATTAAGAGTCTTCACCCACATAATATTTAAAAATAAATTACAGATGATAATTACCTTACTCTTAGGGGTAATTGATACATCAATGTTCATTGAACATTAGGGTGTTTGCATGATGAGTTATCAAGCAACATAATAAGTTTAAAAGAACTCGAGATTTTCCATCAGGCAGCAAGAGAGTAGCACGAACCTGCCCCTTTCTCTATATCTATTGGATACCTCGGAGATCTACTAAACTTAATACATTTTTCTTGACAAATATTATTAATAAGGAACCACCAAGATATGACCTAAGGTTAGATAGGTCGTCAAATTTTACTTCCATGTTTCATATAAACTACCTTAACATGTCTTTTGAATTTCAGGTGGTGGAACGAAAAGACTCGCCAGGTACGCTTTTACAGTTTTCAGCGTTATCTTTCTTGTACTTTCATATTGTACTTTTATACTTGTAAACTTGCATGCTAAACAAAGATGCCACCTTACATGAAAACTAAAACTATCATGATAGCCACAAAACTAAAACCAAAACTAAAATCAACCAAGATAAAATTCACCCCTACAACATTCAAAATATAAAATTACTCAAAATTTAATCTCAACCATCACACAAAACTACAATTGCAACTAAATTAAGATGTCTCTATCCGATGAACAAGAATTCCTTGGAGGAGGTAACCTAAGATTGCTTAGGCTTCGCACAGTCTAAATGAAATTATAGAGCTCATTAAGTTGAGTTTGGTAAGTTCATTTAGACTAAGTGAATCTAATAGAAAATAATGGTGCCGGAATGAAGGAACCGTGGGATCCTAATCGGTGTCGCTCTAATCAACTTTAACATGCCCCCATATAAATTTAAAGAACTTCAACCATAAGGCCACTTGATTGACATCTATAAACTTGCACCACTCATAAAATTTAAAGAACTTCAACCATAGGGCCACTTGATTTGATATTATAACTTGACACACTAGATATTCAAACTCATCGCGGCAAGGAGCTTGGAGCTAGCATGGTGGGCAGCACGACCATCTTCAACATCAAAACCTGTCTTCTCTAGCTAAACCAATCTTCCTACCTTAAAATATAAGCAACAAAGCCATATGACTTTGAGGTTGCTTGCTTATGCAACGTAAATTCTCACCTTATCTTTATGCCTTTTATATAGCTCTGTTATACAATATAATCTCTAACTCATCTTAGGATTCTGAGGTTGTCGTTTGTCATGACCTAAACCCTCATATCATCTAGGCTATTTGTGTGAAAGTTTCACACAAAGGTAAGCCCAAACTAATAAAATTGGTAGGATGAAACACCTAAATATTTCTCCTAAAAAATGAAGCCAAACATTAGGGTAGCTTGGGAAGTCACTGAGGTTCTCCTCTGGACTCATGACATCCCCTAGTTCTTCCTCCTCTGTACTCTACAACAAAATGTTCTAAATTTGAACCAATCCCCTTTCACACTTCTACGTCCAATCTCATTGAAAAGTTCTACCCTTTGAAACTCTTTGAGGATAATATTTCCTGGTTTTTATCGAGAGTCTTCTTAAGTGACTTTGGTCATTTAAGATTTAATTAACAATAGGGGCTTGCCCTTATAGGAAGCTTGTCTGAACCCAGCTTAATATAAACCCTATTTGATTCTTTATATTAACTAATGGAACTTATCGGCAAATATAAAGGTTTCGCAGACCAAACATACGTCATATATTCCTTAGTTTATTTGATCGAGCCTCATCCTCAAGTCTTTGTGTCTATCCTTCGGGATAGATACAGGATTTGAGGTACAGTGCTCTTTCATTCAAACTATGAAAATATGTGGTTGGTTTGATTTCATATTTTTCTAAACTAAATATATATGTAAATTAAAATGTCCTTCCGAAGCGGGCGACGGGATTTTGATTCCGGTGACTGACAGCTTCTTACGGGCAACTCCTCCAACCAAAAATAGCACCGACAAGCATATTCTATTATTGAATAAATGGCTACTAATAATTTTTAATGGTCCTCTGAAAGGGTAAATCCTAAGAGAGTAGATAGTATTTATGATTCTGATGCAATGTTTATTTTAGCATCTCAAACTGCTGCTATTTCAAAAAAGATTGACCAAATTAGAGTGAACTATTCTCACATACCCCTAATATTAGAGGAAAATCAACTAGGATAGATAATTGATACTCAATCATCTTATGTAACTTTAAATGCTATAAATAATTGAAATAATAATCCCTATTCTAACTTTTATAATCATGGATTGAAAAATCACCCTAATTTTAGTTAAAATAATTATAACAATTCGGTGAATCCTTCTGAAAATTTGAAAAATCAAGGAAATCCTAATTATTGACCTTATTATCTTCCTGGATTTAACTCTAACCTTAACCCACAAGTTAAAGAAAAAGAAGTTGGTGATGGAAGAAGTAATGTTGAATATGGGAAATCAAATACAGAATCAAGGGGCTGCTATTAGAAATATTGAAAATCAATTAGGATATATTGCTACTGCACTCAGTAAGAGACCTTCTGAAATTATTCCTAGTACTGTGGAAGTTAATCTAAAAGATCAAAATATGGAGCAAATTAAAGCTTATCATATACGAAGTAGAAAAGAAGTTGAAATAAGGATCCAAAGAGAAACTGAAGTTGATGAAGAGAAGGAAGAAATGGAAAGTGACCAAAATGAAAATGAACAAACACAAAGTACTTTATAAAAATCATTACCTCTATTTCCTTAAAGACTAAAATAGAAGAATAAAGATAAACAATTTACAAAATTTTTAGAAATTCTTAAGAAGTTAGCGATAAATATTTCTTTGTTGAAGCTTTGGAATAAATGCAAGTTATGTGAAATTTATGAAGACGATAAATATTCCTTTTATTGAAGCTTTGGAGCAAATGCCAAGTTATGTGAAATTTATGAAGGATGTACTAAATAAGAAAAGGAAGTTTACATATCATGAGACTGTTGCACTCAGTGAAGAGTGTAGTGTTATTATTCAAAAAAAGCTTCCTGAAAAATTAAAAGATCATGGTAGTTTTACTGTACCTTGTGCTATTCGTGAAAAGTTTTTTGGAAAAGTTTTATGTGATTTAGGAGCGAGTATCAATCTATGCATTTATCAATCTTTAAACGTTTAGATTTGGGGGAGATTTCCCCTACGAATATAACTCTTCAGTTAGTTGATCGATCAATAACTTATCCAAAAGGAGTTATAGATGATGTATTAGTAAAAGTGGATAAATTTAGTTTCCATATAGATTTTATGGTATTGGATATGGAGGAAGATAAAAAAATTCCTATTATTTTGAGGAGACCATTTCTTGCAATAGGGAGAGCTATGATAGGTATGCAAAAAGGAGAATTAGTAATGAGAGTTAATGATCAAGAAGTAACATTTAACATTGCAAAAGCTATGAAATATCCTGAAATAAAAAAGATAACCAATGTTTTATGATGGAAGTAACTGATTATCTTAGTAATGAGCAGTTTAAGAATGAATTTGAAGACAAATTAAAGCAAGGAGAATTTCTTGAGAATGAGGATGAAACAAAAGAAGAAGATTTGGATTATACTCAATATAAATTTGAAACTTTAGACTTGTTGGAAAAAGATAATAAAGATCTTATTCCTTCAAGTATTAAACCCCCTGAACTTGAACTGAAGATATTACATGTCAATTTAAAATATGTATTTTTAATAGAGTCGTCTACATTGCATGTTATTGTATCTTCTAAGTTAACTAAAATTCAAGAACAAAAATTAATAGAGATGTTGAAGAGATATAAAAAGGCTTTTGGATGGACTTTAACAGGTATTAAAGGAATTAGTCCTTCTATTTTTATGCGCAGAATTCTATTAGATGAACAATAAGAACCTAAAGCTGATCCTCGGAGGAGATTAAACCCGATAATGAAAGAAGTTGTTAAAAAATAAATTTTAAAATGATTAGATGATGAAATTATATATCCTATTTCAGACAGTGCTTGGGTAAGTCCAATTCACTGTGTTCCGAAGAAATGAGGAGTGACCGTTGAAGAAAATGAGAAAAATGAATTAATCCCAATAAGACAAGTTACTGGTTGGTGAATTTGTATTGACTATAGAAAATTAAACATGGCCACCAAAAAAGATCACTTTTCTTTACCCTTTCTTGACCAAATGTTGGATAAATTGGATGGAAATAAATCTTATTGCCTTTTACATGAATGTACCGGGTATCACCAAATTCTAATTGCTCTAGAGGACCAAGAGAAGACAACATTTACAAGCTCATATGGAACATTTACATTTCATAGAATGCCTTTTGGACTATGCAGTACACCTGCAACATTTCAAAGATGCATGATGTCAATTTTTAGCAATTTTATTAAACATGGAATGGAAGTGTTTATGGATGATTTTTCTATATTTGGGACTTTATTTGAATTATTTTTAAATAATTTAGAAAAACATCTGGAAGTATGTGAAAAAATCAACACAGTACTTGATAGAGACTTTATATATGCTTAAAAATACAAGTATTTAATACTGATGCCAAAAGATTTAATTCCTCAGCAACGACACCAAAAACTTAATAACGATTATAGATTTGATCAAGATGTATATATAAAAAATTCAATAATGGTAAATTCACACTTACCAACGCAAGTATACGCATCGCTCAAGTAATATAGGGCTCTAATGGAGTCCTAGATATCGATCCCACAAGGAGTAACATTAGAACTACGAACTAGGATTTTAGAAAAGCAATACTTATTCACAATAATATAATTCAAATTGCTTATCTATCACTAATAGCCAATTGAAATAAATATGTAATTCAAATAAAATGATTACTAATCTATTAGGACTTTAATCACAACAACGACGTTCAATTTGCTTATCTATCACTAATAGATACAACGACGTTCAATTTGTTTATCTGTCACTAATAGGCAATTGAAATAAATGGATAATTTTACTAACTATTAAATAACTAATGTAAGGAGAGGTGCTTAATGTGATATTCAATATATAAGAAAGCATCCTTCTCCTTGTCAAGAAATTATAGTGAATGAATAAAGTGAATCAGTTCAAATTGTGTTGTGTCAAATAGTAGCTTACCTATTCTTTACCCTTTGGTACATGCATAAAGAACATTGAATAATTCAACGCTTGTTTACTGAATCTGCAGCTAGCCTGGGAGGATACCGGCTCTCACTTTGGAGCTCTCACGTTCCCCTCGTCTGAGGGCTAACATCTACACTTCAGCACCCAAACGATAGGACTGAATTAGGGATTTTAGTTTGTCACTCTAAAATCTCCAATTCTACGCCTGATAATTTTATTTTTCTATTTATTTGCGCCCAATTTTGAAGTGCTTTGACCTCCGTGAATCTTGGATGTAATCTTCACTTTAGTTGTAAACTCAACATATTTTAACAAATCAATTGGCCAGATTGAAATTAAATTAAGATCAAAGTGAAAAGATCAACACAATTTCTTTAACATTTTCATGGCTCAACAAATTCAAATCACCATTTCATAAATCTCAAGATAAGGAGAAAGATCGAGAAAACTATTCAGAACTCATAAGGAAGACACAACAAAACTCTGAATTCATATATAAAAGCAAGGTCATATAACTATAATAAGTAAATAGCACTTATCTCTAATTTATCCCTAAGCAAACTCCTTGAAGTTCCTCTGAATCTCTTCCTTTCTTTACAGCACACAGAATTTTTCTTCGAAGCAGCAATGAGGAAGAAATCTCTCACTTTCCCTCCACTCTTACAATCTCTCAAAGAATTCCTCATTATTAGACTTTCCACACTCTCCCAACACTTAACTCCTTTCCTATTTTTGGAAAAGCTTCTTTTAAAATTGTGGATGAGTTTTCCCAAGAGTTGCCTACGCATCTCTCAAAAATTCGTCCTCATCTAATGCATTTTTAGACATAATCGCTGATCTTGCCATTGGCAGCCTCAAGGGCGCCGTCGGCGAGTCTTCTACATTATTAAATTTGGAGTCACGGTAAATTCTCGGTGTCTGCGACATAGTTCAAATTTTCACATTTTGGTCCTTTTCGCTCCAAATTTGCTCCTTTTTGCATCTTTTTGCTCCAATGACCATAATTCATCATTCCTGCAACAAAACATCAAAAATACCTTTCTTTAAAGTGCAATATCATAAAAAACTGTGTAAAATAGCTATAAAAATCTCAACAAATTTTCTTTTGGTCAGTACTAAATTGAGAAAATGTCAATTTATGGTTGCAGGATGTATTGTACTTAAGCATAAAATTTTTGAAAATGACATGGAAGTAGATCCTGCAAAAATTCAGATTATTGAAAAATTACCGCCTCCTACTAATGTTAAAGGGGTAAGAAGCTTTTTAGGACATGCTAATTTCTACAGGCATTACATAAAATTTTTTTCTAAAATAACTAAGCCATTATGCCAACTTTTAGAAAAAGATGCAAAATTTGATTTTAATAAATAATGCATAAAAGCATTTGAATTATTGAAAGAACAATTAATCACTACACCTATAATAGTTCCATCTGACTGAAAAAACCATTCAAAATTATGTGTGATGCTAGTGATTATGTTATTGGGGTTGTTTTAGGACAAAGGCACAATAAAGTTTTTAAAGTGATATATTATGCTAGTAAAACTCTAAATGATGCTTAAATAAATTACACTACTGCTGAAAGAGAGTTACTAGTTATTGTTTATACATTTGATAAATTTAGACCTTACTTAATTGGAACTAAAAGTATAGTGTATACAAATCATTCTGCTATTAAATAATTGATGGAAAAGAAGGATGTTAAACCAAGATTAATTAAATGGATACTTCTATTGTAAGAGTCTGATTTTACTGTAGTTGATAGAAAGGGAAATGATAATCAAATAGTTGATCATTTGTCTAGACTAGAAAGAGAAATATTAACTAATTTTGCAAATGAAATTTTAGAAAATTTCCCTGATGAACAATTATATAGTATTGATGAAATGGATGTATCGTGGTATGCCAATATAGTAAATTATATTGTAAGTGATATTCTATCACCTGATATTAAAAATCCACAATTGAAAAAATATATATATAATTCAAAATTTTATTTTTAGGATGACCCATATTTATATAAACAATCTAAAGATATAGTTATTAGAAGGTGTGTGCCTTATGAAGAAACTCAACAAATAATTGAAAGATGTCATGATTCTAAATTTGGAGGACATTTTGGAACAAAGAGAACTGCATATAAGATTTTGCAAGTTGGATTTTATTAGCATACTCTTTTTAGAGATGTTAATGAATACATTAAAACATGTGATCGATGTCAACGAGTAGAAAATATTTCTAGAAGAAATGAAATGCCTCTAAATTACACAATAGAAGTTAAAATTTTGATGTGTGGGGATTAGATTTTATGAGACCATTTATGCCTTCATTTGAAAACTTATAATATTACTTGATGTTGATTATATGTACAAATGGATTGAAGTTATTGTTGTACCTAGATGTGATGCTCAGAGTGTTTCTAAATTTTTAATTAAAAATTTTCTTACAATATATGGAATGCCAAGAGTAATTATTACGGAAGGAGGATCTCAATTTAGGAATAAGAGAATCAAAAAATTGATTAAGAAATATGATATTATGCATAGATTTTCTACTGCTTATCATCCTCAGACTAGCGGTCTAGTAGAAATATCAAATCGTGAAATTAAATGAATTTTAGAAAAAGCTATAAATTCCTATAAATTGGATTAGTTTGCTATAATAGATACTGCATTATGGTCATATAGAACTGCTTATAAGACTCCCTTAGGAATGTCCTCATAAAAACTTATTTTTGGAAAAACATGCAACTTATCAGTAGAATTAGAGCATAAAGTATTTTGGGCCATTAAGGAATTGAATTTTAATCTAAAGGATGCTGGTGAGAAAAGATTTTTGCAACTCAATAAACTTGAGGAGATTAGAAATGAAGCATATGATAATACAAAATCTATAAAGAGAAAATGAAAATACGACAAGATCAGATGATTATTAAGAAGAAGTTTGAGCCTGGACAAGAAGTTTTATTATGTAATACAAGATTGAGATTATTTCGAGGAAAACTAATATCCAGATGGTTATGACCATTTAAAGTGATTAAATTTTATCATTATGGAACTATTATTATTAAAGATCCTAACACTTGAAAGATATTTAAAGTTAATGGGCATCGATTGAAACATTTAAAGAAGTTTTAATGTTAAGTCAACTCAACTAATCAAATTATATGTCGAGCTGACGACGTTAAACCAAACGCTTTGTGGGAGACAAACCAAACGCTTTGTGGGAGACAACCCATATATATATATATATATA
>JXCR01142996.1:59173-93651 GCA_002079205.1 Phalaenopsis hybrid cultivar | reverse complement strand
AGCATAATATAAACCCTATTTAATTCCTTATATTAAATAGGGGAACTTGTCGGCCAATACATTGGTTTGGCAGACCAAACGGATGTCATAACTTTCTTTAAACCAATACATTGGTTTCGCAGACCAAACATAGGGGAATTTGTCGGCCAATACATTGGTTTAACAGACCAAACGGATGTCATAACTTTCTTCATTTATTGATCGAGCCTCACCCTCAATTCTTGTGTTTATCCTTCGAGATAGATACAAAATTTGAGGTAAGGCTCTTTCATCTAAACTATGAAAATTGTGTTCATCCTTCGGGATAGATACAGGATTTGAGGTAAAGCGCTCTTTCATCTAAACTATGTAAATTATGGTGTCAGTTTGACTTCATCTTTTTCAAAACTAAATTTAAAAAAAAAAAACGTCCTTCCGAAGCGGGCAACGGGATTTCAATTTCGATGACTGACAGCTTCTTACGGGCAAAGCCCACACCAAAAATAGTGCCGACATGCACCTTTCTTCATTTTTGCTCCAAGTTTGAGCCTTTTTCACTCATTTTAGCTTTTTTCATCCATTTAATTGTACCTATAAGAAAAACACACAAATAACTTTCATTAAAGCATAATATCTCAAAAATAGGCATAGATGTGTACAAAAACACTATATATTTTAGGTGTATCATTAATCAAGAAATGATTCACGATGAAGTTTCAGTATTTTAATAAACTGTGATTTTAGGGAGGAATAAAATTAATACCCTAATAATGGGGTCCTTCACTTTAAAGAATTTGGATTGGGTCCTAAGTTGATCTAAAAATAAAATAGTGGATTGAAATATGAGTAATTGACTCGGGATATCACGAGTCTTTTAATTTTGTGGCACATGATTGGGTCTTGCTTTTAAATGAATTATAATATCTCAAAATTCATATTAAGGAATATTTGAGGATTATTAGTCAGGAAAGTTCAAACATTCAAAATCTTTAAAATATGGTCTACCAGATATAGTAATTCCCAGAAAACAAAAGGAGCAAAAGAAAAATAATAAAAAATTTTGAACGGCTTTTTGAGAAGAAGCTTGAGGTGGGCATACAATAAAAAGTTGGTGTCTAAATTTAGACATTAAAAATATTTAAAATGTGCTCCACTATATATAGTAATCCTCGATGGAAAAGAAAGAAAATAAATAAAAAATTGTGAAAGATTTGATTCAAAAAAAGGAAGCGAAAAAAAAAGATAAAGAAAAGAGGAGATAGAAGAAATGCCCTCTTGGAAGAAGCTTGAGGCATAAAATCAAAAATTGGTGTTTAAATTTAGATATTCAAAATTTTTAAAATGTCCACCAGATATAATAATCCTCAGTGGAAAAGAAAGAAAAGGAAAAAAATTGTTAAAGACTTGATTTAAAAAAAAGAAAGTGAGAAAAGAAAAAAGAAGTATAGGAGATAAAAGAAATGCTCCATGGGAAGAAGCTTGAGGTCTGAATCTTCCCCTTATTAATAAAGCTTGAAATGTTCTCTTAAGAAAATTCTTTCGGATACTATATTAAGGAAAATGTTAAGTGATCTTATGTCTTTTGGTAGGTTATTAATCAGCTCCAAGATATCTTTGGAAAACGATAAACATTTTGATCGCACGACCAAAATTTTGAAATATGCTTAGGCTCAAGAAAAAGGAATTAAAGAAATGATGATGATATTAGTAGTTAATTGAAATTCAATGTTGAAGACATATCCTTCAATGCCCAGCAAATACAACTCTAATGTCAACTTGAGAAACAACAGAGCTATTTCTCGAAGACAATTTGAACAACCTTTCCAGAATCAATGTTGAAGTGAATAACAACTGCGACAAACAAAGCTACGAGGCTATGGCCTCTTTAGTTGTGGTGTCCGTAGAAAGGACAGATCTTTATGTGTACTTGAAAAAATATAATTTCGGTAGCACCTTAATGAGTGGGTTATTTCTTACACTTTTCATTAGTCAGCGGTCAATACTTCAAGAATTACTGTGCCTCGTGATGTTTCAGAGACAAATACTCATTCTTAGAAGATCAGACGTCGTGCTTGTCTTAAATTGGGTCCAAATCCTACAAAAAGAAAAGAAAAGAAAATACAATAAAAGAAAACTCGTAAAATAACCAAATAAACAAAACTTATTGACGGTACTCGATGTCCCAAACTTCAATACCATAAATTTTCACAAATTACACAAACTTCCCACAAATTCAAAACACTATATTTTAGAGGATGAGGATTCTGACATCTGATTCTGCATTGCTTTGTATTGGTTCACACTATATTTTAAAGGATGAGGATTCTGACATCCGATTTCATATTACTTGGCAATGGTTCACACTTATTTTAGAGGATGAGGATTCGACATCCGTTTCCATATTGCTTTTCAATGGTTCACACTATATTTTAGAAGATGAGGATTCTGATATCCGATTTCGCATTGCTTTACAATGGTTCAGACTATATTTTAGAGGATGAGGATTCCGACATCGATTCCGCATTGTTTTGCAATGGTTCACACTATATTTTAAGGGATAAGGATGAGGATTCCAACATTCAATTATGCATTGTTTTGCAATGGTTCACACTATATTTTAGATGATGAGGATTCTAACATCAGATTCTGCATTGCTTTGCAATGGTTCGCTCTATATATTAGAGGATGAAGATTCTAGCATCTGATTCTGCATTGCTTTGTAATTGTTTACACTATATTTTAAAGGATGATGATTCCAACATCTGAGTCTGCATTGCTTTGCAATGCTTCAAACTATATTTTAGAGGAAGAGGATTCCGACATTCGATTCCGCATTATAATGCTTTGCAATGGTTCACAATATATTTTAGAGGATGAGGATTCTAATATCCGATTTCGCATTGCTTTGTAATGGTTTACACTATATTTTAGAGGATGAGGATACCAACATCAGGTTCTGCATTGCTTTGCAATGGTTCATACTATATTTTAGAGGCTGAGGATTCCAACATTTGATTCTGCATTGCATTGCTTTGCAATGGTTCACGCTTTATTTTAGAGGATGAGGATTCTAACTTACGATTCCACATTGCTTTGTAATGGTTCATGCTAAATTTTATAGGATGAGAGTTCCTACATCCAGTTCTGCATTGCTTTAGGAGCCCTTCCTATTGCAATGATTCACATTATACTATAGAGGATGATGATTCTGACATTTGATTATGCATTACTTTAGGTGCTAATGAAAAGTGTAAGTAACCTCTCTAATAAAGCCACATTACTTTAGGATCACAGCATTCGATACCACATTAATTTAGGAGTCCTTCCTATTGTAATGGTTCATATTAAACTTTAGAGGTTGACAATCACAGCATATGATACCACATTGCTTTAGGATTCCTTCGTATCACAATAGTTCCATTGAAATTCTAGAGGTTTCGGATCAGAACATCTGATAATACATTGCTTTAGGAGCCCTTCCTATAATGGTTCACATTAAATTCTAGAGGTTTTAGATCACAACATCTGATACTGCATTTCTTTAGGAGCCCTTCCTATTACAAAGGTTCACATTAAATTTTAGAGGTTTTAGATCATAGCATCAGATATCGCATTACTTTAGGAGCCTTTCCTATCGCAGTAGTTCAAATTAAATTCTAGAGGTTTTAGATCACAACATCTGATACTACATTTCTTTAGGAGCCCTTCCTATCACAATGGTTCACATTAAATTCTAGAGGTTGAGGATCATAGTATCCAATGTCATATTACTTTAGGATCTCCCCTTATCACAATGGTTCAAATTAAATTTTCGAGGATGAGGATTCTGAAATCCGATTTTGCATTACTTTAGGAGTCCTTCCTATTGTAATGATTCATATTAAACCTTAGAGTTTGAGGACCATGACATCAAATTCTCTACACGATATCTTTGAGATAGGCTTAAGACCACCTTAAATGGAATACAATCCCTATTCTTATCTTTCGAGATCAGTGTGAGACCCCCTTAAATGGTATGAGGCTTCTGATTCTCATTTCGGGGTTGGTACCTAAGTTCCAGTTTCCATCTTAGGATCAGTACCTAAATAATGATTCCCTTTCATCTACTCTTAGGTTGGATGTGAGCCCTTGAGCTTTCCTTCCTAATGCGACACCTTCTTTGAGATCGGTGTGAAACCATCTTAAATAGTATGAGGCTTCTGATTCACATTATAGGGCTGGTACTTAAATTCTAATTCCCATCTCTGGAGCAGCGCCTAAATTCTGATTACCTTTCATCATCTCTAAGGTTAGATGTGAGTCATTGAGCTTTCCTTCCAAATGTGGCACCTTCACTGAGATCAGTATGAGACCCACTTAAATGGTATAAGGCTTCTGATTCTCATTCAGGAGCTGGTACCTAAATTCTAGTTCCCATCATGGTATTAGTACCTAAATTATGATTTCCTTCTGCTGTCTTTTGAGTTGGATGTGAGTCCCTTTGCATTACATCTCAATCCAACCTCTTCACATATCTCTGCCTTCTGAAATTAAATTTTCACTAAATGCAAATCGAAATTGAAATTAAAGTTAAAACATCAAAATTTGAAGTTGAAGGTGCTTTGTGAATTTCAAATTCACTCTTAAAATTGTTGTTTGAACGTACACCTCCCAATCTCCAGCAGGAGTCTCTGTATACTCCCTAGCAGAAACCTTCTCCACATTTTCTCTCTTTTATGTTCTAGGCCTGTTGATTTAGATAGTTTTGTTGGTTTGTTAATCTCGTTAGTCAACGTCAATACCTATAATGTGCTCGCCTAACACACCACATCTATGGGGGTCCATTTGTTGACCTCACTTTTGGTTGAGATCTAGTCTTTCTTTTTTAGAAGCTTAGAATCTAGCCATAGGACTTTCATGTTGACTATTCTTAGAGGGCTAGTGATGGTACCTTCACCAATAGAAATTCTAAACTCTTCTTTGCTCATCTTGAAGTTCCACATGTTGGTTCTAACCTCTAGCACTTAGCATGTTGGAAAATTATGTGAGAGCTCAAGAGGAATCCCCATAGAACAGTTTGACAATAGGGTTAACCCTGGGTGGTGTGGTCTTGGTCAGTCCTGCACACATACACTTAATTTCCTTCACTCACAACCTAAACCCTAACCCAAATGTGCTTAGTTGGTCCCTTAATCTATTGGAAACTCATGTGGATGGTCCCCAAACCATTAGCCCTGGGCTAGGGTTTTCCTAAGCCAGCACATGGAGGATCCATAATGGGAGTTTTTTTTGCTTTTATAGCTCAATAGAGTGACCTCATGATTAACATCACCAAATCAATCCCAATTTTAAAAAATTCCCAATTTTAACCCTTCTTGGCCCTAACTTCACCAAATTATCAAGTTGCCCCTAAACCTTAAATTGTCAAAAAAATTTCTTAAGTTAGCTAGATTCTCAAAATCTCATCAAAATCATTTCAAACAATTTCAAACCACTTAAATTGACCAAAGTACCTCAAATTTTCCAAATTCCCCAATATACCCCTAAAATCCCCAAATACCCTTCAAACCCTAAAAATTCTAAAAAAAATCTCAAAGTCTCTAAAATCACTTCAAATGTCCCCAAAATCAATTTGAACCACTCCATTAGGCCCAATTTGACTAAATTGACCCATTTTGACCAAAATTCCCAAAATTGTTCTTCAAGGCCCAATTTCCCCAATTCATCCCCAATTTTGACCAAATTGACTTCAACCTCACTAATTTCAATAAAAAACTCAAATTCATCATCCCTAATCCCAATGAAAACCAAATCCAAGCCCAATTGAACCCAATTTCAAGCCCAATCCAAAATCCCCAATTTTAGCCATGCCCTTAAATCCCCTAAATTGAATCCAATGATCAAATCAATTTCCCCATATTTGATTCCCAGAATCCCCATAATACTTCCTGAAATTAGTTTGAACAATCAATTGATCGAAATTTGAGCTCAAATCTCACCCAAATCCAACTTAATCCAATGCACCCAATTTTGACCAAAGCCAAAATCTCACCAAATTGAACCTCATAACTCTAAAATTATACTCAATTAATATCAAAAACCCTTCATGACAATCATCTAAGCCAAATTGATCAATTAGTTGACCAAGACCTTAGCCCAAACTCAACCTACACTTAAGTTGACCCAAAACCTAAGATTTTGAACTCAAGCCATACTCTTGAGTAAATTAAACCAATTTGACCAACCCAAGCCCACCACAACCAACATTTGGACCCTAAAAACCAGCCTAGATCCACCCAGTACAACCTAGTTGAGCCATGGACCAAGGGTCACTTGATTTATGAGATTTCTTTCCAAATGAGGCTACACCAAGGGAAGATCCTCCACCAGCCTTCTGAAGCCCCAAGTTAATCATAATTATGACTCCTTGAGATCCCTGAGCCAATTGATCTCCTCCTTTGGCCTAGCTAGCTAGCATAATAGTCAGAGAACCCCAAAGTCGAGAGCCACCCCACCTCAAATCAAACCCATTGCACCCATCCAATGGGTCCAGCTCCAATTGGTCTTTGCCGCCGCTCAGCCCCCAAGCTCCTCTATTTAAACTCCACCCCTTCACGGCCAAGAGGAGAGACCATCCAAAACCTAGTGGAAACTCTGCCAAATTTCTCCCAGACATCCTCCCAGCCTTCCTAAGTTCAATCCCACAATCATCAGCCCTTGTTTTTCACTATCAAAGCTCAATTTCTCACTGGAAAACCAGGGCACTTTTCTATCCCTTTACAAAACTCCACCAAACTCCAAATTGAAGTGCCCTTAAGCTTCACCAGAGCTTAAAGAAAAGTTTCCCACACAACCCTTCAACTCATTGTTTGACAAAGGCCGCACCACCTATTGGTTGATATCATACTTGGAGCTTACACTAGAGCAAGGTGACACTTTGAAGAGGTTTGTTGGACTCTACTAAGGCTTCCACAAGCATTTTATTGAGGCCTCCCCTCTTAGACTCAGGTATAAAGCTTAAACCCTAAATTTTGGATCAATTTTTGCCATTATGAAGAAAATTTTAAGCACGTAGTTGTATAAATGTGTTCATCTTGAGTAGATGAAGGTGTAAGAACAAAATTAAAGTGATTTGGTTAAGTATTGAGCGAGAACTTAGGGTTTGAAGTCGAACGGTTCTCGGGTTAGGCTAATCAGGGACAATGAACGGATGTCGTCCGTTTTCGTGTGTATCGGTTGGTTGGTCCAGATCATGTCAGATGAGCAGATGGAATGAGAACCGTGTGCCAATTCAGCACTGATGCGGAAGGTGGCATCGAATCAGAAAGCAACATGTGGAAATTTTGGTGCGTATAAGGTTGACGCGGTAGCTGTCTGGGTTAAGTAGAAAATTAGGATTTTTTATTTAAATTAATTCCATAACTTAAAAAATCCATAACTTTGTGTAGAAAAATCATTAAAATAAAATAAAAATCTATGTTTGTTAGCAAACAGAGGAGAATAATTTAGAATTAAACTAAAAAATTATTTGATGATTCTTTGATTTTTATTTATTTAAATACTCTCTGCAATGATTTAAATTTAATAAAGTATATAATAATCATCATGACTTGAGAAGGGGTTTATTCTCATGACAGAGGAGATGTTTTGAGATTTTTCCAAAATCAGAAGGCATCTTCACACATGTAACCCTAATTTTTAAGTTTGGATGGTTATTTTGCTTAAAATAATCATAAAAATTAAAATATGAACCAGAAAATTCTGTGACTTTTTTTGGTAGCTTTTCTGTGGTCAGAGAACACTTGAAAAAATGTAAATTAAGTTTTAATATTTATGTAAATTACTATAGTTAATTAATTCCCAAAAATTTATAAGAATTAAAACAAATTTATTATGTTTTAAAAATTATTAAAACCAATCCCACACTGTAAATAACACTTATTTTAACTTACTATAAAAAATTGAAGTTTATTTGATTTAATTTGATCACTAAAATGGATTTTTCAAGTACAATGGCATTTTCTAACATTAAAATAATTTTAATAAATTCAACATAATTAGAAAAATTATTAACAGTGCTTTATTAAGTTCCTTGTGACTAGGGGCACTTAGTAAAATTAAAAATGTTTTTCAACTAAATACTTTATTGTATTAGCATATTTTTGAATTAAAAATAAAAAAAATTATTAAAATTTTTAAAAATTTGAAAATGGTCTATAATGTTCCTAATTATATTCTAGGATAAATATAATTTTTAAAGGCTAAAAATGTATTTTTTCTAATTTTCCATTAAAATTATTTATAATAAATAAATTAAAAATCACTAAAATGAAAAGTTTGTTTCTTTGAGTTCTTTGGTATTAAGGAAATTTAATAAAAATGTAAAAAGTAATTTTGTAATTAAAACATATTTTCTACCTAACTAAATCACTAAAAATAATAAATAATTAAAATATTTAAAATATAATTTAAAAAGTCATAAATTTTGTCCAAGTGGTCCTCCGTCCTAGTTGAATCCTCCAATAATTTTCTCATGACCAAAATTTGACTTTGATTTGTTAAATAAATTATAATTGAAAATCATATTTTTTATGTTAAAATAATTTTTTAAATTAATTTTTAAAAGATCACTTTTTATCTTTTGATATTCTACTTAACCCATGCATAGGGTAATCTAAAAATTTCAAAGTCATTTGAGTTATATTTGATAAGTTATGAAGTGGAGAGCTTCAAGGACAAAATGGTAATTTTAGATTTTGACACCTTAATCAAAATTTAGGATTAACCAAATAGAAAATG
Organism: Phalaenopsis hybrid cultivar; assembly: GCA_002079205.1. NCBI lineage: Eukaryota > Viridiplantae > Streptophyta > Magnoliopsida > Asparagales > Orchidaceae > Phalaenopsis > Phalaenopsis hybrid cultivar. Next base: position 84,894 of record JXCR01142996.1, on the reverse strand, counting down.
GGTAATTTTGATCATAATGAACTCTTTTGGATGTTTGAAATATATTAGATTAAGAGGTAGAAACCAATTTGCCACCTTTTCATGGTAATATAAAAATTATAATTTCATAAATTATCATGACTCGGAAGACAATCTAATTGGATGATGCTAAAGTGATGGACTTAAGTTAGGAAGATAATAATTCACTTATTTTAAGCCCATAATTGGTGACGGCATCATCTTTTAATCAGAATATATCCCATTTAAATTAATATTTTGATAATTGCAAATTTACCCTTGAAAATTGTTAAGGGTTCATTAGTGAGCTAGGCTTGATAATTAAACTTATTTAATGAGGTTTAGAAAAGATAATATAAATAATAAATAATAGTTTTGAAAACACTACAAACCCAACTTTAATGGTGGGAACAATATTTTTAATCAGTTAAACTTGCCTTAGAGACATCCACTTACATAACTTTTAAGCAATCACTAAGCACAAGGTGTATTAATTCATTGAATCTAAATTTAAAGTTTGAGATGATCAATTGAACAATATAATATGTCCAAATGAACTTGAAACATTTCCAAAGGATTTAAAGGTTGCTAGGGATTGCTCCCCAAACACTTCTATAACCTTTTGGATATTTTGAAGGCCAATTGGACTTCATATATTTTGTTCCAGAAAATCATCTATTAAGACTTTTAGGGACTCACCAAGTTATGACTTAGGGTTTGATAGCTACACCTTCATCTACCCTTACAATTTATTTAAATNTATATATATATATATATATATATATATATATATATATATATATATATATATATATATATATATGTTGCAAGTTCTAATCTTTCAGCGGGAGCAGTGAGAAGATGACAGACACGGTTTTAAAGTTTTATTTAATTTTTATCATTTTATTTACTACAATTTACTCTTTCTTTAAAATATTATACATTCTTGGTTTTAAACCTTACTTCACCTACACAACAAAAATAAACTTTCCAAAATCAATCAACTTTTTCAAAATTAAACAACATTTTCAAAACCAAAAATAAAAATAATATTACTTCATAACACGTCCTTTTGGATTTACGGGAGTCCCTCGGATGAGGTAACCCAGGGTTGCTAACGAGATCTCTACGGTTTAAATAGGTTTAACAACTCACTTAAACTAAGTAAATTCAAAATAAAATAGTGGTATCGGAATGAGGGAACCATGGGATCCTAACTAGTGTCACTTTAATCAACTTTAGCCCTCCTATTTTGAACTAAACTTGTCATTTAAACTTTTAAACATTTAGATTTTAGGACTGCTACTTCATTGAGGAGCTTGGAGATAACTTTGTGGGCAGCCTTCTACAACAACACGAGGATCCACAACATCAAATCTTTTCGTAGAATTAAACAGCAAGTCATTGGACTTCAATTTCGTCCCCCTAGTGTGACATAAATCCTCAACTCATCTTTAGGCATTTGTACAATCATATTCTGCAATATAAGCCGAATTATTTTTAGGATTTGAGATTGTCATTCATTACAACATAAATCCTCATATCTTCCAAGCTATTTGTGTGATCGTCTCACACAAATGCAATCCCTAACTAATAAAATTGGCAAGATGAAACATTCAATAATCTTATCTCAAAATTGAAGTCAAACCATAGGATAGCTTGGGAATTCATTGAGGTTCTCCTCAGGATCTGTGACAAACAGTAGTTTCTCTTCCTTTAGATTCCATAATAAATGTTCTAAATTTGAGCATCTCCCTTTTGACACTCCTTGGTCCGATCTTTGAAAAGTCTTATCCTTTAAAATTCTTCGAGACAATATTTTCTAATCTAAATCGAGAGTTTTCTTAAGTAACTTTGGTTATTTAAGATGTAATTGAATTAGGGGCTTGCCTCTATAGGGAGCTTTAAGAACTCAGGTAATATAAACCCTATCTAATCTTCCTTATTAAGTAAGAGAATTTGTCGGTTTATATAAATGGTTCACAGACCTGACGGATGTCATAAATTTTGCAGTTTATTTAATTGAGTCTCACTATCAAGTGATGTATCTATCCCTTAGGATTGGTGCATTACTTGTGGTTTTGGGCTTGATCATTTAAAATGTTGTCTATATGAGATCAGCTTAATCAGTATTTTTAAAAATTAAAACATTACCTTTTTCAAATTTAAAAATACTAGTTTTTTTCTAAATCAAATTTATATTTATATTAAATTAAATTAAAACCTCCTCAAAATAAAAATAAAATAAAATAACTATGCTGACATAAACCCTTGTTATGGTTCCTTCATCTATTCTTAACGAATAATAAGGGTCTCATCGTTATGGTTCTTTTTCAGCCAAACATTAAAAGAGAAGCATTTTTTTATTATGTTCTTGGTATTGATAATAATTAACTACATTGCTTCTTCACACTTCATAATGCTTGAGAGGCTTAGGGAGCTTGAAATTAGTATTATGTATAAATTATTAAACTTATTCTTCACTGCCTTATGCTTATAAGATTAAACTTGATTCTTCATTTATTCGAATGTATATCTTGAAATTATGATTTCATCAAGCCTATTAGATTATTATGGTCATTACTATTGTGGTTGTTTCCACTGTGGTGACTATAACAGTCGTTATGTATATTACTATAATTTTTGTGGTGGTTGCCACTGTTATTGTGGGCATTGTTATTGTTGTTGTGGATATTGCTATTGTGGTGGCTACCATTATTGTTGTCTAGAGTTTTCAAGTTGTAATCTTTTGAGTTACGTCGTATCAATTGTAGACACATATCCAACTCTCTTTTCATAAGCTTTAGAGGGTACTTTCTTGGTTTACTTAACTAACAATTTCTCAAATTTCTTAATGGTAAATCCTTTTAATAAGAAGACATATAGTCTGTGAATATTATTGAGTAATTATTCAATAACATGCTACTATTATAATTGGGCTTTAAACTTCAAACCTATGTTCCTTCATCTATTTCCTTCATCTAAGGATATAGTCTACTTGAGTCTCATTAAATTTTTAAACCTTAACAACTAATTCACCAACTATGATATGGTGTTGCGCTCCAACAAAACTCTTTATCAATGATCCTTCTAGTTTAAAAAGGGTCTTATGTTGAGCTATTAGGTAACTTAACATACTAATCAAATGCTATCTTATACAAACTATTGATGAACTAAACAAAAAGGAAAGCATCACTTCTTCCAGCATTATAACAAAGCCTAAGAATATGCTAAATGTTTCCTTGGGTTCCCAGTTCAATCAAATACTTTATTGGTTAGTGGTACAAAAATTTTGGGATACTAGACCACATCCAACTTATCGTGATAAGGTCAACTTTTAGGTGTTAATGAACTATCTTGGGCTTGAGCTAAAGCCTCCTTTACTTATTATTCAATAAGAGACTTCACTTGTTACGTAGTAAGAAAGTTTAAGTATTTATTTGGATTGAATTATGCTTCTGAGTTTTTCTTGAAGGCTTCCTCCTCAATTGTTATTGTCTTTGAATTGTAAACTATACCAATTACTTTGGGTTTCTGATGCAGGTGGATTTAGTGTGTTAATTTTGCAGATATTTTTCAATATTACAAAATACACATGATAGATATAATAAAAAATATGCAAATTGATCCCAATAAAATAACTTCAGCTAAAATAGTTTTATCTTTTAAAAATTTTTAAACTGCGAAATCCCCTTTAAAAATAATGTGAGTATTTATATCGCTCAAGTAATAAAGGGCTCTAATGGAGTCGTAGATATCAATCCCACAGGGAAGTTGGAAATGGCTATAAATAAGTTCTTAAGATTATAATGTAAAGTATAATTTTAATACTACAAATAAGTAAAGTACAAAGTTTGAATATTAATTAGCAGAGTGAATGCTAATTAAAATGAAGTTGAAAGACAAAGTTAACTAAACTGAATGTTAAACTTTCAAAAGTAAACTTACGAAAATTAAACTAAGTTTTTGTGATGGAAAGTGAAATTTAAGAAAGCATCCTTCTCCTTTACAATGAGTATATGGATTGTGAAGAAATTAAAATCACTTGAAAATATTTATAAAAACTATTTTGTGCCAAAAATGAGCAATCATATTCTTAACCCTCTTTTGAGTGCATAAAGAACATTGACTAATCCAGAGTTTGATCACTAATTTCATGGGTAGACTGGGAGGATACCGGCTACCACTCCATAGCTCTCATTACTCCCTCACCTGAGGGCTAACAATCTTGCATCAGTTTCCAATCAATTGGACTAAATTGAGGATTTTAATCTATCACCTTAAAATCTCCAATTCTGCATCCAACAAAGTATATTTTCTTATTTATTTGCACTCAACCCCATGGATGAAATACTCTCCCATGAAATCAAATGTGATTCTCCTCATGTTGTAGAAATCATAGCACTTTTGGAACATATGTTGCTCAATAAATTTTAAAATCTCAATTAGCCAGATAGAAAAGTAAATGAAGATCGAAGTTTAAATCATCACAAATTATCGACATTTAAAACCATATAATACAAAATCAATTCTTTACAAAATCATATATCAAAGTAGGGATAAGGATAAAGAAGACTGCTCAAAATTCATGAGAAGGATACGAAAAACATGGATTTCATATATAAAAACAAGTTTACGAAATAAAAGAAATAAAAGACACAACTTATCTCATATTCCTTCCCAAGAAAATCCCTAAAAGTTCTCTCCAAGCATTTCTCTCTTTATAAGCACTCTCAATTCTTTCTTAGAATTGTAATGAATAAGAAATCTCTCACATTCTCTCTCCTCTAACAATCCTTCAAGAAAATCTCTAAACCCTTGACTTTTTCTCTCTCTAACTCTCCTTCATGCCACACACACACACACACCTCTCTTCAAGCCCTAGACTTCACTCTCTCTTATCAAAGGCTGCCTCCCTCCAAAAGAAATTTAAAATTTCCTCAAAAATTCCATCCAAAAGTCAACTCTTTTCAATTCAAAAGACATGTCCATTGATCCAAGAGACATATCCCTTCATAAAAGAACCTTCCAAAATATCTAGATGAATTGATTTACTCCAAGGGGTGTTTAGAACAAGTGTTCCTTTTGAAAATTCACACAAAATTCGTCCTAAACCGCCTTAATCCACCAAAATTCATATCTGGTGCATCATGCACAACTCTATGTCAAATGGTGCATCATGCACCATTTTGCTGAAAACCGCACTATTCTGGGCTTTGGTGCATCTGGCGCCAATCTAGAGCATCATGCTGTAATCTAACGCATCTCGTGCCAGATTTAAAAAATATGTTATTTTGGCTCCAATTTTTGTACTTTTTGCTACTTTTGCTCCAAATGCCTAAAATTGATATACTTGCAACAAAAATATCAAAAATTCCCTTCTTTAAAGTATGATATCACAAAAAATAAGCACAAAATATGTACTTAATACTACATATTCATTTGGTTTATCAGTTTCTCTACTTCTACATTTACTTACACTGGTGTTGGAGTTTGATTATGGGTCATGTGTGTTGAAACCAATAACTCTTTCACAAATGAATACTACATATTCATGGAGTTTTCTCTAGCCTCTCTATTTATTTTTCTCTTTATTTAATGCATTCAATAGATGTTGAGCTTTGTTAGGTGGGATACACTCCTCAACTATGATATCATGATAGTGTTCATGTACTGATATTAAGACAAAGTTTTAATCTATAGGAATATAATTTTCTATTTTTAGCAGTTTTTTATGGCAGAAAATACTTAGATAGGAATTTTTGGGCTAATTCACCTCATTATTTAAAAGATGTTGAATTGTGTCTAGTGCAACACCTTTCTCAACCATAACATCTTGAAGATCAACATCATTATGTCGCTCTCTAAGTGTGGCTCTAGTTTCAACAATAATAATGATAGAACTTTTTTAAGAATTATCCAAGATTTCATTTTCATCATGTAGTTGTTTATTGTTGCCTTATAATTTACTTAGTTCTTCATCAATTGGTTGTACCCTAATATTCTTTGGATCAACTGGAATATACCTAAGTTCCTCATCATTGTCCATTTCTTTTTCATTGTCTTCTTCTTCCATATTTCTATTATGAACTGAGTAATATAAATGTAATTGATATCTCTAGTTTCTATTTTCACTTATTTTAGGGCAGTCTCAAATTTAGATTCCATTATGTTTTAAGGTTGTGACACCATCCTTTGAATTGGTGAAGTGGGTTGTGACAAAGTTCTTAACCTAATTTCATTCATATGAGGAGGTGGTACGTAGACTTAAAACTATCATCTTATCACTAATAAGGAAATCTTCTTTTCATCCTTAATACTTGAGACTTTTTTTAGGAACTTTAGGATAAAAGGAAGTTCTTCTATTGATAGAAAATGAACTTTTTAAGTCCTCATTGGAAACCACAAGATAAAAGATGATGTTTCTAGTGATAAGTGGTGTACGGGATGCACAATTAAGGATTGGGAAGAGACATGCCATAATCTTTTGGAGCCAATTAATATTATGTTGTATGTAGTTTTGTTCATAATGTCTATGATATTGTATATTCATGTCAACTATGCATAGTAGCTCCCTTGATACTTGTACTCCATAGGAATCTATCATACTCTAACTTCTTTCTTTTCTCATTTTAAGGCACTACTCCTCTTATATAGTTATGAAAATCAATAAAATTGTAGTTTTCTCTCTCTCCTTAATATCCTTTCAAATATTCCATGTAGACAAGCATAATGAGATCACTTCTTTTCATTACTTTGAGAACCATACACAAAAGGAGTGTAGAGGTGAATTAGTTATTCTACACAAATTTTCTTTTTTTTGTGCTGCAGAAAATGAGTGAAACCTACTTCCCCCCAAGGGAAGAGAGGTTTTAGGTATGTCAAATTCATTGTCATGGACATTCCCCTTTTCAATTAATTCTCTTTCTTTGATAGCCTGTATATACTTCATAAGAAGCCTCCTATTCTTGTTTTCTTCTTTTCTTCTTCTCCTTCATCTTCTTATCTTCTTCTCACTTCGACATATATTATGATCTTCTTCTCCTATTTTTCTCCTTCTTCTTCTTCTCTTCTTCTCACTATTATGTTTTACTATGTAAATTCACTTCTTCATCCAAGTATAGTTTTTTTTAGGGGAAGGAGCACTTGTGGCTTGCTACATGTTAAAATAAAGAAAAATTACAACAAGCGAGGAGGGTAGGTGGATCCCAATCTATAAGCTAGAAAAAAAAATACATTTAAGACACACTCATACCTCCCACAGTACAACCCACATAAAAAATGGCAATAGAAAAATAGAAGTATATCCCAAAAAATTGAAAGAACCAAAAAAAAGGTATACATGAGCAGTGAGCATAAAACAGACCCAAAAAAAAAGAGAAGGAACAAAAAAGATAGCTTCATAGCAAAAGTCTTAGTCAGAGTCATCCACAGTAAGCAACCAAAGCTTCATATTGAGTACAACAACCAGCCAAGCAACTCCAACTGAATGGTAAAATAGGTAGGAGGGAACCAACATCTATGTAGAGCCACCAAAAGAAGAACAATTCCATTTAAAACTGCTTGAGAAGAGAATACAACAAACGAAAAAGTACAGCTGAAGGTGACAGTAGCCCAAAAGAGTAACCTTAATCTTCAAACAAACTGAACAAACATATTAGATTCTAGCACAAAACTAATGGCAAAAGAAGGATTAATGTCTAAAATAAGGAATATCCAGGGAGTCTCCAGAAAGTAAAAGCTGGAGAAGGGTAGGGAGGATAAGCTAACAGAAGGCACATTGCCTGCATGCCTGGCTAACCGGTCAGCAAGTGGATTTCCTTCCTTGTGAATGAAAATCCATTGAATAACGAGGTGGAAATTGCCAATAGGTGCCTGAATACGTTTAAGCATACATATAATATCCCACTGGGGTGGAGAAGCACCTACTAACATCTCATAAAGCATGTTAGAGTCTGTTTCAACTCTAAGCATAGTGAAATTGAAGGATAAAGCCATTTTTAAAGCAAGAAAAACCCCCCCAACATTTTGGATATATATATATATATATATATATAGACACACACACACATAGATTACCAAGTATAGACCACTCTAAGTGAAGGTCTCATATGTTTTCAAACTAGAGGTAGTTTTGGAAGATGATCAAATTTCAAAGACTCTGAAAATCTCACGCATTACTTCAGCAAATTTAGGTGTTTCAAAGACTTAAAAAACATTGTCAATTTTCATTTTTTTAATTTATGATTTGAATCCTGTAAAAAACAACAACAATAGTAGTCACAACAAAGGATATCTCAATAACTCTCTTTTTCAAGGGCATTAAATACTCTTCCAATTTGAGGTTAAATTCCACCATTGCTTATTTTCATTAATTTTTTGGGGTCTACCATGAAAAATCAAAGATTTCCGCAGATCACTTTCTCCCTCATCTTCTTCTCATTTTCTTGGTTGAAGTCTAACACTACTACTTCCTCCTTCTCTCTTTTCATGTGACTTTCTTATTTGAAGTTTATTTCATAACAATTTTGTTTANAAGAAATTAAAAGAATTGTGGAAAAATCTGTAAATCTAACAAAAATGGATCGGTCAGTTAAACTTGACTATGTTTTGTGGGCTTATAGGACTACATATAGAACTCTTATAGGAATGTCCCCATATAAGCTAATATTTGGGAAAGTTTATCACTTACTAGTTGAACTTGAGCATAAAGCATATTGGGAAATTAAAGAGTTTAATTATAATTTAAAAGTTGCTGGTGAGAAAAGATTATTGTAATTAAATGAGCTTGAAGAAATAAGGAATGAATCTTATGAGAGTGATAAGATTTACAAAGAAAAGATGAAGATGTGGCATGATCAAAGGATTCTTACTAAAAATTTTCAGTCAGGGAAACAAGTTTTGTTATATAATGCAAGCTTAAGAATATTTCCAGGCAAACTTAAGTCCCGGTGGATGGACCCATCTATTGTGATGAAAGTTTATCCTTATGGAGCTGTGGATATTAATAATCCTAAAACTGATAAAGTGTTTAAAGTGAATGGTCATAGACTGAAACCTTATTTTATAGGGGATCAACATAAATTTAACGATTGAATGATGTTGGGTCAACCAGAATAAGTAATGGTTACGTTGGGCTGACGACGTAAAACCAAGCAGCTTTGTCGGAGGCAGTCCATAATTATTAGTGCGTTTTTGCTTTGATTGTTGTTTGTGTGTGATTAAGAAAATTGAGGTAGTATTTTTTAGATTATTATGTGTTAGTATTGATTTTAAGACTTTTTTTAGTAACCTAGACAAGTTAGAATGAGAATTTGGACATTAATTTGACTGGTGCAAAGTTGAGATCTAGTGCAGAATTGAATGGAGCTATATGGGAGAATTTTGAGGGAGAGGAGAGTTGTAAGAGATGAAAATAGTCATTTAAGTGTTATGAGACCATTTAGAGTATACTTAGGCTAATAGTGCATTTTACGTAAATTTTAAAATCTAAAAAATCATGGTCTAGCGCCTAAGCGCCACATTCTCGCGCTTAAGCGCAATGTAACCCGAGAGGCAAGCGCCTGAGCGCCACTTACCCACGCTTAATCGCCGATTCACAAAACTGGTTTGTGAATGGTTAAAAGTGAAAATTAAACCCAAAAATTGCCATTTCACCCTCGTTGTCATCTTCTTCCTCTCGAGTTTGCAATTTGGAGAGTTGTGGCAAGCCATTAAGTGGAGATTTCTTGGAGTAATTGAGCAAAATTTGCTAGATTTGGATTTCTTAAGGTAAGAACTTTACTTCTATGTAAAAATTTTGGATTTTCACCATGTATTTTGAGTAAATTTGGAAGAAATCAAGAATCACTATTCATTGTGAAAAATGAGAGAAATCAATGGAAATTGCATAGGAAGTGTAGTTTATACTTTTAGGAGTTGAGTTTAGTGGATTGAACTTGATTTTTGAAGTTATTCTGGAATTTTATGAATATTGTAGAATGACCCAAGAATGAAGAGGAGCAAAGGAAAAGTCCACTTTGATTCGAGCAAATTTGTGAGTTCTAAAGCTCAATATAAGTACAGTGATGCTCTACAATCACGAAAGCTTATCCAGGAGCATTGTTTTAAAAATCCAGGTGGATCTGTAGAAGATTTGATTGTTTGCCAACAGTAGGAACGATTTTTCTATTTTTTTGATGTGGCAGTTATTTATGTAGTTCGAGAGTTTTATGCAAACCTCCTTGAAGCTGAAGAGGATTGAGTCATGGTTAGAGGAAAATTAGTACCTATTTCACCAGAGGTAATTAATATGTTTTATCATTTATTATCTGATACTTTGTGTTTTTATGCAAACTATAGTCCTACCGAGACGGAGCTAGATGAGATTATTTCTTATTTTACTGTTTGAAAAGGACTCTAGAAGATCACAAATGAGAGGAGAGTCAACTTTGCCACGTCAAAGTTAAGTGCAACATCCAAGGCTTGACACTATTTTATTTTAGCTCGTTTATTACCTACAAATCATCTCAGTGAAGTTACCAGAGGGAGGGCAACGTTGAGCTATTGTATTCAAGAAGGAAAGTTCATCAATATTGGAGCTTTGATTTATCAGACTATCATCAGTTCTGCCACTGCCGCTACTACTATAGGTTTGGGAATTGCTTCCTTGATCTTTTCTTTATGTGAGCAGGATGGAGTGAGATATGATAGTTGGGAGGAAGTACTATTGCCTTTAAAGCCAATTAATAGTGTTAATGTGAAGTCATATTTAGAGCATTCTATTTTTGGCTGGAGAGGAGGATTTTCAAGGAGCTATGGAATCGCAACCTCTACTGCTTCTACATCTAGACCATCTACCTCAAGAGCATCTACTTCTAGAGGTGAGTCCACGAAAACTCAAGATCAATTATTACGGAGTATGTTGAACAATATCAATTATATCACATATAAAGTAAGAAATTTAGAATGCTTTTCAGATCATATCAATGGGTATAACAAAAGAAAAAGTGATTATGAAGAGAAATTTCACTCATGTTTGGAAAACCTCATTTTGGGTAACCCAGGAGTGCAATTTTCTCCACATCTTATATACCCTGATTATGAGCCTACAAATGTCTGGAATAGCAGTGATTCTGAAGATGATGAGGAGGAGGACTGAGTTATTTATTTTTATGTTTGTAATATGTGTTAGACTATGTGTTTTGGACTTGAGATATGTATGTTTGTGTATTGGTTTGGACTTTGTGATGTGTGAGGCTTTTATTTTGTTTAATTGTATTATGATGTTGTGTTTTATTAGTAGTTTGTTTTAAAATTCTAGGGTAGTAATTGTTGTTGTGTGTTTATTACTGTGTTAGTTAGTTAGAATTGAACTTATTTCTATTTTTTTTGAAAAGTTAAAAATCTTANAGTTTGTTTTAAAATTCTAGGGTAGTAATTGTTGTTGTGTGTTTATTACTGTGTTAGTTAGTTAGAATTGAATATATTTCTATGTTTTTTGAAAAGTTAAAAATCTTACTACCTTTAGTTTTAAATTTTAAACTCAGAAAACTGCTACCCTGTATTTTTCTTTTATCATGTTAGTGTGTTTGTCTTTATGTTGAGATTGGAAATCAAAGTTAGTATGTTAGTTTGTTTTTATTTTTGTACCCACTACTTAGAAGTCTACTGAATCTCTACCTATTGAATTGAAATGAAAATGACAGAAAATTAATCAAAAATTATTTTTACTTCTGTTTTTAGTTTTATACTTGTATAATTAGGATATGAAAATTCCTGTAAGCATGTTATTTCAAATTTTCATTCCTGCTTATTTATATTTGATGTTAAACTATTTAATCTATTAAAAATTTAAGTTTGGGTNTTTGTACCCACTACTTAGAAGTCTATTGAATCTCTACATATTGAATTGAAATGAAAATGATAGAAAATTAATCAAAAATTATTTTTACTTTTGTTTTTAGTTTTATACTTATATAAATAGGATATGAAAATTCCTGTAAGCATGTTATTTCAAATTTTTATTCCAGCTTATTTATATTTGATGTTAAATTGTTAAATCTATTAAAAATTTAAGTTTGGGGAAGGGGGATGAAAAATATTTTCAAATCTTGAATTTTATTTGTTCTCAAATGTGCTACAAGTGAATTTTATTTGAAAAGAAAAATGATTATGTATATGAAGTTCTATTAGGGAAGTAAAATTTGATTTTAGAAATGAGCAAGAAATTTAAGTTAAAATTCTGAGTAATGAAGAAAAACTTGCAGTTAAAAATTTTTAGTGTAGAAAATGTTAAATATAGTGCAACTATCTTTAGTAAAAAAAATTATATTTTTGAAAAATTTAAAAATTTAGACTTTTATTTTTAATACTTAAACTTCTTTTGTTGAAAATAATTTTCAAAAATAGTATGATATTTGTAAGTAAAAGATTTATATCAGGACTTTGCTTTAGGAAAGAAGTGGAATTCAAAATCATTAAAGGCCTATCCAGATATAGTAATCCTTGCTTGAAAAAGAAAAAGAAAAAGTAAGTGTTGACCTCATTTTTCGTTGAGGTTTAGTTTNTTTGAAAAATTTAAAAATTTAGACTTTTATTTTTAATACTTAAACTTCTTTTGTTGAAAATAATTTTCAAAACTAGTATGATATTTGTAAGTAAAAGATTTATATCAGGACTTTGCTTTAGGAAAGGAGAAGTGGAATTCAAAATCATTAAAGGCCTTTCCAGATATAGTAATCCTTGCTTCAAAAAGAAAAAGAAAAAGTAAGTGTTGACCTGCACAACACACCTATTAGGGGTCCATTTGTTGACCTCTTTTTNCTTGAAGTTCCACATATTGGTCCTAACCTCTAGCATTTAGTAGGTGGGATCACTATGGGGGAAACTCAAGATTAGTCACCCTTAGAACTGTTGGACCTTAAGATTAACCCTGGGTGTTGGTCTGGAGATAGGGTACTCACTACACTCATATACACCCACATTCACTCACAACCCTAAACTCAAATTTCTAGCCTAGATCCCTTGAGCTTTTGGGATACTCATGTAGATGGTCCCCTAAACCTACTAGCCCTAAGGCTATGGTTTGGCTAAGACCACTATGTAGAGGACCCAAAATGGAGTTTCCATTTGTCCATGGCTTGTTGGTGGTGATTAGTACCTCAACTCTACCAAAATACCCATCTTGGCTTAAAACCCCTAAAACACCCCCAAATTACCAAAATACCCCTCTTGGACCCAAAATTCCAAAAATTCCAAAAATTCCCAGAAAATCCCATTAAATCCCACATATTCTCAATTTCATTTCTCTCATCTACCACATGACCGAATTTGGCCAATTTGACCATCTTTAACCAAAACCTCCAAATTTGCCTTTAAGGACCCAAATTCAATTCAAATGTCCATCAATTTGACCTCAATTGACCTTAATTTTAATCCTAAACTCAAATTAAATTTTTATATGACAAAACGAAACCAAATCTAAGCCCAATTAGTCCATGATTTGAGCCCAATTTTGATTTGGGTCAAAACCACAATTTTGACCATATGACCTAATCTCACCAAATTGGACCCATAGCCTAGTCAATTGGCCTCAATTAATGTTGTAAAATATTTATAACATTTCTATACATCAAAATCAACCATAAATTAACCTTGGTGAAGCCTCATATCCATTTGATTTTGGCCTAAATCCAAAATTCCCAAATTTAGCCCCAAATTGGCTAAGTCCCCAAATTTCACCCAATTGATTGCCTTAACCTCCAAATTGGCATCCAATTCATGTTGAAACCTCTTCATGAGGCCCCCATTGACCATTTACAATAATCAATTTGGACTTAGTCCAAGGCTAACCTAAGCTAGACCCAAGTTTAGCCCACATAACCAAATTGATTAAGTAAAATTCCTTCAAATTGACCTTTCAATTGAACTCAAAACCACTTCCATCCTTCACCAAAGTTGTTCATTATCCCTCAAATTGACCCTCCAATTGAGCTCAAAACCACTTCCATCCTTCACCAAAGTTGTTCCCTATGATCATCTAAGGTTAACCCAAGCTAGACCCAAGCCTAGCCCAACATGACCAAATTGATTAAAGTTCAAAATTTTTTCAAATTGACCTTTCAATTGGGCTCAAAACCATTTCCATTCTTCACCAAAGCTGTTCCTTGTGTCAAATTGACCCTTCAATTGAGCTCAAAACCACTTCCATTCTTCACCAAAGTTGTTCCTTATAATCATATACACCAAATATAATATTTATTTGGGCCAATTAACATGGATAGCCTAGCCCAAACCCAAGTTTTGGTCATTTGCACCCACTTGGACCGATGCACTAAATGTGACATAACCACCTTAAAGTCACCAAATTAACTCCACCCTAGCCATTACTTGGACTTAGTGACCAGTCTAAGCACCATGAAACCACCTAAATCAAACCATGGACCAAAGGCCCCTCAAATTAAGGGATATTATTTCCAAAAATGCACATGCTTAAGATATCTTGGCCAAATCAAAGCATATTTGCATTAAATTGTTGTGATGGATTCCTCTGGGTTCCCTGAGCACCTAACCACCTCCCTTTGGCCGGCCGACCAGCCTAGTGGATAGAAAAGCTCAAAACCAAGAGCCACACCCATGGAACCTCACCCAAATCAAACCTAGAGGCTAGCTCATCCAAATCAAATTGAAGAGCTCCTCTGCCCTCCACTTAAGCACCACAACGCACCCAAACTTGTGCCCTAAGAGCCACCTAATAGCCTTTTTAATAAAAACTCACCTCCCATGGCCATGGGAGGTGTGCTGAAATTTTCTTAGAGAGGCCTCTCCAAACTTCACACAAAGCTTCCCTAAGATCCCCTTAGTGCATTCCAACCATTTTCCCTCACTAATTCCCATTGTCGGAGCTCAATTTTGAGCTTGATACTTTGTCGGAAACCAGGACAGAACCAAACACACCTCCACAGTCCACCAAACTCAAATTAACTTCACTCACACCTTCACAACAGTGAAAGAAACCAAAAAACCATAAAATTCCCCTCCCACAGAGCCTCTACCATAGCTCTAGACCAACACCAAAATCCGGCCGTGATTGATTCCTACTTAGGCCTTACACTAAGACCAGGGAATCAATCCCTAGCCTCCTTGGACCCCAAAAAACATGCCAAACCCCTCTGACTGAAGCTTCACTTCTCAAAACAAAGGTATAAAACCTCACCTCATCCCAAGCCTATTTCGACTCTCCATTTAATTAGGTTTAATTTAATTGCATGATTACCATTAGGATATGTTCGTCTCACTTAGAAGAGTCCATAGGATCAACTCCGAGGTGATTTGGTTGAGTCTAGGCTGAGATCTTAGGGTTTTAGTGTGGACGGTCACAGGATCATTCTATCAGGGACGATGATGGGGAGTCGTTTGATCGAGCGTATATTAAATGGACGGAGGAGATCGAGACGGACAGCCCTTCGGGACATAAACTGCGGGCCGAGCCAGCAGCTATGTGGATGGCGGCGTCCAATCAGAGCGCGCCACGCATGCCTTCAGAGCTGCCTAGGATCTAGTCAGCACGCGTGGTTTAAATAGATAAATAGAGCTTTTTCTTATTTATTTAAATAACTTTAACTTAGAAAATTCATAACTTTGTGTAGAAAAATCACAAAAATAAAATAAAAATATCCTCTTGCTCAGTAAACAGAGGAGAACAATAAGAAATAAATTTCAAAAACATTTTATGAATATTTTATTTTTGATTAATTAAACACTATTTTGAATCATTTGATTCTCCATGCATATTGGCACATCAACTTGGCTTGAATTTTTGGCATGTTGTAGCCTCTATCAAGAGAGATATCCTCTGATTTTTTCAAAGTTGGAAGAGATTCCTATACAGAGATCCATATTTTTCAAGTTATTCCACATTATTTCTTTAAAATAATCATGGAAATTAGAATATTGATTAGAAAATTCTAAGAAAATTTTGGAAGGTCCACCATGACTAGAGAAACCTGTAGAAATAACTTCATGAGTCAATTCATTTAAAATACCGTTAAATTTTACAAACCCAAAATCCCTAAAATAATAAATTTTGAAAAATTCAAACATTTAAATGACTTGATTTTTTATCTCCACTGTGGTTTAAATTTTGGAAAATATAAACATTTAAATGACTTGATTTTTGATCTCCACTATAATTTATGATCCAGAGGAGAAATTTAAACATTTAAATGACTTGATTTTTTATCTCCACTGTGATTTATGATCTAGAGAACTTGAAAATAATTAATTTTGGAAAATATAAACATTTAAATGACTTGATTTTTAATCTCCACTGTGGTTTATGATCTAGAGAACTCATCCATAAAAGTTTCAAAATATTTTGAGTTCATTTAATAACTTAAATTGATTTTTAAAGATAAATTCCACTCATAAAAATTTCAAAATATTTTGAGTTCATTTGACAACTTAAGTTGATTTTTAAAGATAAATATCGCTTTTGACACTTAAATGATTTTTAAAAAATCAAAATAAAACTCAAAAAATTATGAAACTTTGTTTTTTTAGTTCTCTGTGATCAAGGATGTTTTATAAAAATAAAATTTTATTTAAAATAAAAAACTTGATTTTTAGCATTTTTAGGATATTTTATAAAAATAAAATAATATTTAAAATAAAAACTTAATTTTTGGCCTATTTTAATTATTTAAATAATTAAAAATTCATAAAAACCACAAAAATAATAAAACTCATGGAAATGTTCTAAATTGCTTCCTAATAACTTAGGAACAATTAGAATATTTTTCTGTAAATAAAGATATTGAATTTTAAAGCTTAAAAATAACTTTTAAAAGGCTAAAAATAAGTTTTTGAATTTTAAAGCTTAAAAATAATTTTTAAAGGCTAAAAAATGAGTTTACACTAAAATAATTTCAATAAATCAAAGAAAAATCAGAAAAATATTTAAAAATAATTTTTAAAGGCTAAAAAATGAGTTTACACTAAAATAATTCTAATAAATCAAATAAAAATCAGAAAAATATAAAATTTTAAAGCTTAAAAATAATTTTTAAAGGCTAAAAATGAGTTTTCACTAAAATAATTCCAATAAATAAAAAAAAATAGAAAATTATAAAATTTGCTCCTCTGAGTCCTCTGACCTTAGGGAGATTTTTCAAAAATACAAAACGTAATTTTCACTTCCTAAAATATTTTATTTTTATTAAATAACCCATAACTTTAAATAATTCTAATAAATCACAGAAAATTCAAAAAATCATGAAATTTGTTTCAAAGGTTTACCTAGTCCAGGTCTACCTCCAGTAAAATTTCAACGGATTAGAATTTACCTTGGTCAAGTTAGGAATTTTCTATGAAAAATCCTATTTTTGCATTAAAATAATTGNATTTTGAAGTCAATAATTAATCAATTTAATACCCCTATCTTGATTTTCAAACAAAATCCAAATCATGAATCATGACCACTTAAGGTTTAACCCTTTTCAAAACTGATTAAGACACTCACCTAGGTCTTAAGGGCTTTGTGGTGACTTAGGCCAAATCAAAATTGACTAAATGAGGAGTAGAGAAATAAACATAATTAAATCAAAACACCAGNACCCCTATTTTGATTTTCAAATAAAATCCAAATCATGAATCATGACCACTTAAGGTTTAACCCTTTTCCAAACTAATTAAGACACTCACCTTGGCCTTAAGGCCTTAGTGGTGACTTAGGCTAAATCAAAATTGACTAAATGGGTATTAGAGAAATAAACATAATTAAATCAAACATCCTTGAAATACCACTAAGACCAATTAAGATTAAAAATTTGGCTAAGTGTTCAAACTACACTAACTTCCCCTTCNCCCTTTCTTAGGGATAATTGAGACTTCAATGTTCACTGAGTATTAAGGGTATTTATAGGATGAATTATTAAGAAACTTAATAAGTATAAAAAAAAACTCGGGATTTTCCACGAGGCAGCGAGAGAGTAGCATGGACCTGCTTCTTTCTCCAGATCTGTTGGACATCTCCGGATCTACTAAACTTAATATATCTTGCTTGATAAAGTCATCCTTAATTANGAAATTCACTCACATAATTTTCAAATTTAATGATAAATGATAATTACCCCTTTCTTAGGGATAATTGAGACTATAATGTTCACTAAGCATTAAGGGTATTTAAAAGATGAATTATTAAGCAACATAATAAGTTTAAAAAGAACTCGGGATTTTCCACCAGGCAGTGAGAAAGTAGCATGGACCCTGGTTCTTTCTCTAGATCTGTTGGACATCTCAAAGATCTACTAAACTTAATATATCTTGCTTGATAAAGACATCCTTAATTAAACTTCTAAGGACCCGCCAAGATATGACATAGGGTTAGGAAAATTATCAGAACTCTACTTTCCTGCTCTTCATAAATGCCCTCACATGCATTTTTAAGTTTCAGGTGGTTGAACGAGAAGACTCGCCAGGTACATTTTTACAGTTTATAATATTGCCTTTCTTCTGTCTTTTCCTTACATGTTTCATGCTTGCATTTACCTACATAAACTTGCATGTTAACCATAACCATAACTTGAAGCCAAAATTAAAATCAACCAAGATAAACTCACCGCCACAACATTAAAAATATAAAACAGCTCAAAATTTAATCACAAACATCAAACAAAACTATAACTTCAACTAAATTAAAATGTCTCTATTGGATGATTGGGAATCCCTCGGAGGAGGTAACCTATGGTTGCTAGCGAGGCTTCCCACGGTTTAAATGAAATTATGGAAGTCATTAAATAACCTACGGTTGCTAACGAGACTTCCCACGGTTTAAATGAAATTATGGAACTCATTAAGATGGGTTTAGTAAGTTCATTTGGACTAAGTGAATCCAATAGAAAATAGTGGTGCCGGAATGAGGGAGTAACCTACGGTTGCTAACGAGGCTTCCCACGATTTAAATGAAATTATGGAACTCATTAAGATTGCTAGTAAGTTCATTTGGACTAAGTGAATCCAATAGAAAATAGTGGTGCCGGAACGAGGGAATCATAGGATTCCAACCGGTGTCATTCTAATCAACTTTAATATGCCCTCATAAAATTTAAAGAACTTCAACCATAGGGCCACTATAACTTGACACACTAGATAACTCAAACTCGTCGTGGCAAGGAGCTCGGAGCTAGCATGGTGGGCAGCACGGCCATCTTCAACAGCAAAACCTGTCTTCCTCAGCTAAACCAATCTTCCTTCCTTAGACTTAAACAACAAAGACATAGGACTTCGAGGTTGTTTGCTTATGCAACGTAAATCCTCACCTCATCTTTAGGCCTTTGTATAGCCCTGCTATATAATATAAGCCCTAACTCGTCTTAGGATTTCAAGGTTGTCGTTTGTCACGACCTAAATCCTTATATCTTTCAGACTATTTGCGTGATCGTTTCACACGAATGTAAGCCCAAACTAATAAAATTGGTAAGATGGAACACTTAAATATTTCTTCTTAAAATTGAAGCCAAACATTAAGATAGCTTGGGAAGTCACTGGGGTTCTCCTCTGGATCCATGACATCCCCTAGTTGTTCCTCATTTGAATTTTATAATAAAATGTTCTAAATTTGAACAAATCCCCTTTCACGCCTCTACGTCTAATTTTGTTGAAGAGTCCTACCCTTTGAAATTCCTTGAAGATATCTTTCACACCTCTACATCTGATCTCATTGAAAAGTCCTCCCCTTTGAAACTCCTTGAAGATAATATTCACACCTCTACGTCTGATTTCGTTAAAGAGTCCTACCCTTTGAAATTCCTTGAAGATAATCTTTCTGATTTTTATCGAGAGTCTTCTTAGGTGACTTTGGTCATTTAAGATGTAATTAACTATAAGGGCTTGCCCTTAGATTTCTTAGGTGGCTTTGGTCATTTAAGATGTAATTAACTATAGGGGCTTGCCCTTATAGTAACATGGTTCGAACCCAGCTTAATATAAACCCTATTTAATTCTTTATATTAAATAGGGGAACTTGTCGTCAAATACAAAGGTTTTGCATACCAAACGGGCGTCATACTTTTCTTAGTTTATTTGATCGAGCCTCATCCTCAAGTCTTGTGTTTATCCTTTAGGATGGATACAAGATTTGAGGTACAGTGCTCTTTCATTTTAAACTATGAAAAATATGGGGTTAGTTTGATTTCATACTTCAACGTCCTTCCGAAGCGGGTGACAGGATTTCAATTCCAGCGACCGACAGCTTCTTACGGGCAACTCCCCTCCAACCTCGAAATAACGCCGACATTTATGTAATCTTCTTATGTGATATTAGTTTGCACATGTGGTTTATTCAAGTAAATTTATTTCTTATGTGTGTTTTATTATGAAGTAAAGTTATTTCTCATATGTAGTTTTCCGCATGAGTTCTTTCATGTAAAATACTTGGTTTAATGTCAAGTTTTTACTGTATAAAATTTAATATGTGATTTCTCCATCCACATGTAGTTTACTCCATGTCAATTCTTTACAATGTAAACTCACAATGTTTTCTTCATCCAACTATACTTTGAAGTTTGATATATATATATATATATATATAGACATACACACGCGCGCACGCGCGCACGCGCACACACACACACACACATACTTCACCCAGTATAAAACACTCTAAGTGTAAGTTTCATATATTTTTAAAGTAGGGGTAGTTTTGGACGATTATCCAACTTCAAAGACTGTCAAAGCATTGAAAATCTCACACTTTACTTCACCAAATTTGGGATTTTAAAAAGCTTTAGAAACATGGCAAATCTTCATTTTATTTTTTATGTTTTGAATCTTATAAATAACAGTAACAACAATAGTCACAACAAGTGATATCTCAATAACTCTTTTTTTTTATGAGCGTGAAATCTTCTTCAAATTTGAGGTTAAAAATTTGATGGTCTACCATGGAAAAACAAAAATTACCACAAGAAATATTCTCCCTCTTTTTCATCTTCACATTTTCTTGGCTAAAATCTAACACCACTCATTTCTCCTTCTCTCTTGAAGTACATCTTTCATGTGACTTGCTTATTTGAAGTTTCTCTCATAAGAATTTTGTTTATGTAATTTTCCATGTGAAATCAGTTTTCACATGTGGTTTATTCAAGTAAAATTATTTCTTATGTGTATTTTATTATGAAGTAAAGTTATTTCTCATATGTAGTTTTCCCTTTAATTTTTTTCATGTAAAATACTTGGTTCCATGTCAGGTTTTTACTATATAAAATTTAATGTGTTTTCTCCATCTATATGTGGTTTTCTCCATGTGAATTCTCTACTATGTGAATTCACTATGTGTTTTCTCCGTCCATGTATAATTATCTATATATATATATATATATAAGGAGCATTGCTCCATTCCATTAAAAACAAAAACAGTTTAAGAGGGCCTATAAAAGGAGGCAATCTCTCAAAAGGAAAGACAATCAAATAGGGAAGACTATCTAATGTAAGGGAGAGGAAGAAGGTCACTGGACAAAAAGAAGGCCACTGGAGTAGGAATCATCTTGCTAAGCAATGAGACTTATATGTGGAGACCCCTTATAGCCAACAAATTTGATGGTCTGTTACCTTCTCTATGTATATGAGTAAAAATTTTGGAGCAGTTCTTCAATAGAAGATGAATCATAGAAATCTAGCAAATTAAGTTCCATGGGGTATCACAAGAACCCTTGATGATGTTGATAAGAAATAAAGAATCAGATTCAACCCATAGTTGATTAAAATTGCATGCTTTAGCAAAATAGAGAGCCCAAAAAATAGCTTGACATTCAGTCTCAAGAGGATCAACAGCCATAACAGGAGACTGAAAATATCAAATGCACTTCCCCCTGTGATTCCTGAAGACACCACCAATACCTGAATGTTGAGGAGTGTAACTACCATCAGTGTTGACCTTTATCCAGCCATTCTGGGGGAGAGACCAGCATATTTTAAGAACTTTAGTAATAGATGGTTTGGAAGAGAAGGCCAGCTCAAATACAGCTCTAAACATTTTAAATTTAATCAGGTTCTGAAGATAAGCTATGCAATTCAGACCCACTTTCGTGGCACCTAAGCAAGTAGCATCAAACTTCAATTGATTTCTATCCATCCAAACAAACCATGCCACAATATTAGGGATATCTTGAAGTTTAACACCCCTCCAATCAGACCAGTAGTTATAAAAAACATCTCATGAAAGATTCATGGTAGGAACATTAAGCTTTGCTAGGACAAAATTCCAAACTGGTTGTATCCAAGGACAGGTAAAGAAAAGGTGAGCTAGGGTATCCTCCTCCGACAAACAAAAAATACATCTGGAGGGACCTCTAAGACCCTTCAATTTTAAGATATCATCAGTGGGAATCAATTTAGAGTAGAGTCTCCAAATGAAGAAAGACATGGAAAGAGTAAGAAACCTGTTCCAAATTGTATGACCCCAATCCACCACCTGTTGGAGAGGGGTAGGCTGAGAAAAGTTCTTTTTAGTCACAATTCTATCCTTTTTCCCTTGGACAATAGAGATTTTCTATATATTGAGAGCTGAGAGGGGTTTTAGAATGGAAGGATAGGGTTCAGATTCCAATTGCCATTCTCCCATAGATTTTTAACTAACATGGGATAGGCTAAGGCATTGAGGTCTTGAAGCAGACTGCCTTCCAAAGACCAGTTATCCCACCAAAGATTTACCAATCCTTCACCAATCTCCCAGACAAACCTTTGTTCAGCTTCCTCCTTAACATGTAGCATCTTTTTCCAAATAGGAGAGTCCCCCAAACCATTAGATATATGACTAGGTTGTTGATGTTTACAGTATTTAACTCTTAGGAATTCGCCTAAAGAGAGTCATGGGATCTGAATTTAATCCAGAGCTTATAAAGGTTAGTGTGCATTATTTTAGGGAAGGACTTAAAGCCTAATCCTTCTTCCCTTATAGTTTTACAAACCTTAACCCAAGTGGTCCAGTGTTTTTGTTTCCTTTGGCCAGCCTACAGAAATCTATTCAACGTTCCCTCCAAAAGTATTTAAGTAGCCTTTTTCATAACATTCATTTGTAATAGATAAGAAGCAATAACAGATAATACACTCTTCAGAAGGGTAATCCTACCCCCATTAGATAAATAAGTATTCCTCCAAGCTTGAAGTTTGCCTTTAATCTTTTCAAGGATATGATCAAACAAAAATTTTTTAGTTCTCCCTTTGATAAGAAACATCGCCTGATATTTCACAGGAAGGTAGCTGTTGGTAAAGCCAGTTAAGTCAGAGACCCAGTTCTTAAACTCACTCTTGCATTATTTGCTGAAAACAGAAATGCACTTCTGGACATTCAATTTCATTCCAGAAATATCCCAAAAATTCTCCAAGCACTGCATAAAGGATCTAACAGCAGGTTTGGAAGCTTTGGAAAATATAATAGTATCATCAACAAAAGCCAAATGATTGATTAAAATGGAAGATCTATGGCTGTAAAGGGAGTGGAGTTTCCTGATTGCCATCTCATTCAAAACTTTGGATAAGTAGTCAAAAACCAAAATAAAGATGGTAGGAGAGAGTGGATCTCCTTGTTTAATACCTTTGGATGCACTAAAGAAGCCATGTGAATTTCCATTAATAAAGATTGAATGAAAATTATTAGTCGGCCATCTATTGATTAAAGAAACAAAAGAAAGGGGAAAACCTCTAGCATTGAGAACTTATTCAATAAAGTTCCAATTGATTGTGTCACAGGCTTTTCTGATGTCCAATTTGAATATTATATTCCCTCCTTTAGTGATTCTGTCAAGATCGAATACCAACTTCTGGGCCAGAAGAACATTGTCCACTACGCTTCTACCCTTAATAAAAGCTGTTTGATTTTTGCAGATTAGTTGATTCAAGTGAGGTTGTAATATATGAACCAAAACCTTGTTGATGATCTTTGAAATAATAGAAGTAGGGCTAATAAGTCTGAAATTTTCCCATTTATGAGAAGCTTTTCCCTTGCGAACCAAAGTAATAGTAGAGAAGGACAAAAATTTTGGGAGATCAACACCCCAGAAAAATCTTTGGACTGTTGCAATAACATCACCCTTCACAATCAACCAAGTCTTTTTATAGAAGTCTGCAGTGAACCCATTTGTTCCAGCAACCTTAGAACTATCAATAGAATTAAGTGCATCCCATATTTCCTTCTCATCAGGTATATCAGTGACTGTATAGCTTTGAGTGAACTCCCTTTCCTTATCAAAAAGAGTGCATTGAATGGAAGGCTTGGGGAAAGGAGGTTGCTTGAAAACTTCTTGAAAATACTGAACAACATTCAAAGCTATACCATCAACATATGTAATCAAATGTCCATCCTGGGTAATGATTTTGTGAATAGTATTGCATTTCCTCCTATAGTTGATCCAGGGATGATAATATTTAGAATTCCTATTACCATCACAAAATTTAACCCTATTAGCCTTTTGAGCATAGAAATCCTCTTGCATAGAGATGGCTTCCAGAAGTTGTTCATTAGCAAAATTTATATCAGTTTCAGTCCCAGAACCATTGACCAAGAGTTGTTCTAAAGTCAGCACCCTCTTTTCAGCCTCCAGAATCTTGCTTTCTTCACCACTTCCCAGTTCCACTTAGAGAGATGCTTACTAACTTTTTTATGTAAGAGCCAGAGTTTGATACCAGGGTTGTGATGGTGTACATCAGCCCAAGCCAAGGAGACTTGATTTAAAAAATCACTATGCATGGACAACATATTTAGATATCTGAAGTTGGATTTACTTTTAATAATGTTAGCAGATATATTGAAAAGTAAAGGTCTATGGTCAGACCCACTCATAGCAAGGTGTTGAATAGATGTGTGGAGAAAATCTCTAAACCAAATGTCATTCACCAAAATTCTATCCAGCCTCTCCCACATCCTCCCCCTTCTCCATGTGTACTTATGACCAGTAAAGCCCAAATCATACAGCCCAGCATACTAAATTTTATCATTAAATAAACTCATAAGATTGATATCAGGAGCTCTCCCACCCTTCTTATCATTAGGTGTAGAGAGACAGTTAAAATCACCCCAAACAAACCAGAAATCCCTCACAGAATTGTTAAAGTCTTGCAACTGTTTCCAGAGCTCCTGTCTAGCAGTGGAAGAGCAGCCAGCATACATAAAAGTGGCAAAGCCATTGTAACTATTTAAATTAAGCCTCAAATGGATAAATTGGTTCCAATCCTTGATGACAATACACTGAATTTCGTTCCTGCAGAATAGCCAAAATTTACTGTAAGTGTTAAAGAGCAGTTGGAAGCCAAGGAATTTCCTCACAATTTTGTTGATATGTTTAAATATCATAGGTTCAAGGATTGAAATTATCCAAGGTTTATACATCCTATTAAGTGCCAAAATTCTGTTAAGGGATCTAAGATGTTCTAATCCCCTAACATTCCAACAGTTTAATTCATCATCCAAATGAGGTGGACTTTCCCCTCCTAGTCCTAACTGTGCTAGTGGGAAGGGTGAGAGATTCCTCCAGAGAAGAAGAGGAAGGAGATTCTTTAATTCCCAGGGAATTTTCTTCTTTTTTGATTTTTAAACTTGCCAGCCCTCTTCTAAATCTTTTTCCATATGCAAGAGCAAAGGATCTTCCAAAGGAATATCAATAACTGTATCCCTAATTTCAACAGGGGGTGTTTGAATTGTAGTACATTGAAAATGTTTAACTTGATATATATATATATATATATATATA
>JXCR01142996.1:9471-55873 GCA_002079205.1 Phalaenopsis hybrid cultivar | reverse complement strand
ATATATATATATATATATATATCACCATGGGATAAGCCCCAAAAGATAAAGCTCATTGACTTGACTAGTCTTGGATCTGAGGTGAGGAGTCTCCAGCTTATCACCATGCAGTAGGAGGGCAAGAGGGGTGGGAGGCCTTGTATCAACTGAAATGGAGTTAGCATAAATTCCTTATCTGACAAACCAATTTGCAGGTTGGTTGCCTTCTCTATAAATGAAAGACATTTGAACTGTGAACTTTTTTGTGAAGTTTGCCAATTTTCTGTTTCCATTGCATATGGTGCCAAGAGGATAACTGCTCTGTGGTAAGTAAGGTGATCAGCTGTAAAGAGTCAACCTCAATCCACAAGTTCTGCCATGTAGCTTTTTGTGTAAAGGTGAGGGCCTAGTAAACAGCAATGAGTTTAGCTTCAAGAGCATCATTGGCCACTGTGGGAGCATGAAAGAATAACATACAATTGCTGGAGGAATTTCTGAAATACCCCCCACCCCTATACCCCATTTAGAGAAGCTTCCATCAGTGTTAATATTTATGGTTTGGAAATCAGGAGGTTGCCAAGAGACAGTCTCAATTTTGTTGTGACTTTTGAGAACTCTTGTTTAAAGCAGGCTGTTGTTAGAGAAGTTCTTGAGCTGGATCAGCTTGTTTAAATAAGACAGACAGTTCCTAGTTACCTTGTTGTGTTGAATCATCATGTCTTCAGGTTTGTTGTTGTTCCTACCCATCCATAAGAACCAGGCCACAATAAAAGGAATATACTCC
This sequence comes from Phalaenopsis hybrid cultivar, assembly GCA_002079205.1. NCBI lineage: Eukaryota > Viridiplantae > Streptophyta > Magnoliopsida > Asparagales > Orchidaceae > Phalaenopsis > Phalaenopsis hybrid cultivar. Next base: position 55,110 of record JXCR01142996.1, on the reverse strand, counting down.
CCTTGCCTACTTTTCCAGCTATGCCAGCCATCTTTGAGGCTAGACCAGTCCTTATCCAAGTTCTCACCTTTAATCTTGGTGAGGAGTGCTTTCCATACCTCTTGAGCAAACTCATAATTGAAAAATAGGTGGTTAATATTTTCTTCAGATTTCAGATAGAGATGGAATCTAGAGGGCCCTCTTAATATAAGAATATCATCTGTTAGCAAAAGGTTGTTGAAGAATCTCCAACAAAAGGAGGATATGGAGGGGGATAGATATATGTTCCAAATGGCTTCACTCCAATTGATCTTATCCCAACCACTTAGTTTAGCATAGATAGCTTTTGTCAAGCTTTGATTAGCATAACTATGCCATATAATCCTGTCTTTTCTGCCTTGATCAAACACAATCTTAGTGACTTGAGATAGTTGAGGCTCCTGTAGAATAGATTGAAGATTAGAAACATCACAGGAGTCCCCATCTGAGAGATCACAGACTAGGAGTTGGGGATTAAAATCTCAAGGGGGGCCTAGCCATTCCTTAGGGCACCAGTGGTTAAGACAAAAGCTCACTTTGTCATTCCCCAAATCCCATATGTACATGTCTTCAGCAAGATCTCTAATTTTAAGCCAACAACACATTATCATTGATAAATCTTCCTTTAATGAAAGCAGTTTGGTTTGGACAGATAATCTTATCAAGATGAGGCTGAAGTCTTCTGACTATGATCTTGCTTATGAGTTTGCTTATGACAGATGTAAGGCTGATAGGCCTGAAATGTTCCCAAGTCTTCTACAGGTCTCCTTTAGGAGTAAGCACAATAGATGTGTTAACAAAATAGCTAGGGAGATTGACTCCACTGAAGAAGCTTTTGATTGCCTCACCCACCTCCTTCTAAGTAATGTGCCAGGCTTTTTTGAAGAAGTCAGCAGTGAAGCCATCAGGGCCAGCTGGTTTAGAGTTGTCAATTGTGTTCAATGCTTCCCAAATTTCCTCATCTAAAGGGATTTCAGTGAGATTTAGCTGACTGGTGTAACTTGATTCATCCATAAAGTAGTCTTCTTAATCAGAAATGATATCAGCAAAAGAGTTCAGGAGGGAGCTATAGTACTTAACTGCATCCTTAACTATAAGTTCATTGTCATTAAGCCATCTGCCCTCAGTAGAGTATTTGGAGTGAATGGTATTGCACTTTCTTTTGTAACTAATGTAAGCATGGTAGAACTTAGTGTTTCTGTCCCCTTCAGTAAAAATGTTGATAGAAGCTTTTTGTTTGAGTAGCATATCTTGGATGTCAATAGCTTTATTCAGATTAGTTTGGGCAGTGAGCAACTCAGTTTCAGTGGCAGTATTATTCTGAACAACAGCCTCAAGCCTCTCAACTTCCTTCTCAGTAGATATGGCATTGGAAAAAACATTTCCAAAAGTCTCCCAATCCCACTTCCTCAAAGCTTTGTTGGTTTTCAGATGAAGAAGGCTAAGCTTTATTAAAGGATCAGTATGATCAATTCCCATCTAGTTAGAAGCAACATAGTTAATGAAAAGGGGATGGGTAGACCACATGTTTAAATATTTGAATGGTGGGTGGAGTGTGGTAGTACTAGGTGAAGAAATGGATATAAAGAGTGGTTTATGGCTGAACCAGTGAGGGTTAGGTGGGTAACAAAAGTAAGGAGGTAGTGTTTTTGCTAGTGGTCATTTACTAACATCCTGTCCAGTCTTTCCCACAAGGGACACCTTTTCCAAATGAATTTAGGACCCTGGTATCCCAAGCCATACAAACAAGCCTGTTGAATTTGATCATTAAAATAAGTCATTTTGGACAAATTAGGAGGTCTCCCTCCAGATTTCTCAGCTGCATTAGTGATACAATTGAAATCTCCACCAACAATCCATGGAGAATCCATATTAGTGCCGATGAGATGTAAGCCCTCCCAAAGCTCCTGTCTATCAGCTTTAGGACTTCCAACATAAATAAATATAACAAACTCCAGATGGCCTTGTACCAGCAGTGATAGGTGTATGAACTGAGGTTGATCCATAATAAAGCTCCACTGTATTTCTTTCCTACAAAAGAACCAGATTTTATTATTCTTGTTGGCATGGAGAGAAAAAACCAAGGAATTTGTTAATAATTTTCTGTGAGCTTTGCTGAACCATAGGTTCAAGTATAGCAAACCACAACTTATATTTTTTGTTAAGATAAATTAGTCTTCTTAGAGATTGAGGATGGGCAATTCCCCTTATATTCCAACACAACATATTAATCATGGGAGGGATTGTAATGGGGAGAGGGCTGAGATCTTGATCTAGTCCTTCCTTTAGAGGGAGTAGGTCAACCCATCTTCATAGCTTTTGTGTACTCATTATTACCATCCCTTAATTTCTGAACTTCAGATAGAATATATATATATATATATATATATATATATATATATATACACACACACCACTCTAAGCTAGGTTCCATATGTTCTTAAACCAAGGGTAGTCTTGGAAGATGATCCAATTTTAAAAGTTGTTAAAGCATTGAAAATCTCACACATTACTTTAACAAATTTGGGGGTTTTAAAGACTTAAAAAATTTGGCCAATTTGTATCTTCTCATTTAAGTTTCGAATCTTATAAATAATGAAAACAATAATAGTCATAATAGGGGATATCTCAAGAACTCTCTTTTTCAGGGGCAAGAATTCTTCTTCAAACTTGGCGTTAAATTCCATCAGTGGCTTATATTCATTAACAATTTTGGGGTTTGCCCAGGAAAAGCAAAAATTACGACAAATCATTTTAAAGTGATCATAACCCAATCCAAATATAATGATAGGGTAAGGATTTAGATGAATTGGGTCAAGTTTCATGTTATTTCCATTTCTAAAGGAACAATTAGCTTAGGAGACTACATCTTTCTTGTAATTTGGATACAAAAAAGGATGTCAATGGGACATATACTCTCAAAACTCTGAATCTTATTGAATTTACAAAGAAATTGTTCAAAATAGAACTCAATCAAAGAATGGAGGAATATCTGCCAAATAAAGTTCTAAAGATTATTCATTAAATAGGGTTTAAATGAGAAGTTAAAGGAACTAGAGTTCGAAAGAATTTGGGCGAACTGACTCAATGATTTGGGAGATTGAAGATTGTACAAAATTGAGAGGTTAGTCTTAGTTTGTAAGGGGTTTCAAACACATTAAAAATAAAAATAATATAAACTAATACTAGAGATGGAGATAGAAACTGTCTCTAAGGGAATGACAAAAAAAACATAGTGGGAATTTTTTTTCTTATGACATTGGTGTGTCATCCATAGTTCTTGGAAGATTTTTATCTAAATGATCACATGAGTCATTTGAATAATACTATACAAATTGAAGAGAAAACTACTACCATAAAATGGATCCAATCATTTGGATAATAAAAATCCTTAAGATTGATGAGGATGCATTAACCAAAATTTTTTCCTTACTTTATGGGTGTAAGATAAGATTTATTTTTATATGCAGTCTGAGCCCTCATAATAAATTATATCTCAAGAGTTATGAACCCCTGAGAAAATTTTAAATTAAAATAGTGACTTATATTATATAGGATTTCAAGATTAGCATTTTTTTTTAAAAAGGCTTCAAGATTTGAATATATTTTTAAATGAGAGAGTTTCAAAGTTTGAAAAAACTTGCTTAGAATTCAAAGGTTGGGACTTAAAATTAGATGATAAGGAGTCATTTAAAGGCCATAAACAACTCTTAAAAGAAGGTGTACCATAAGGATTAGAACCGTTAAACTGTTTAAAGAGTTAGCTTTTATTTGACATATTAGATAAGATTGATTTGGTTTGAAAAACATAGTTTAAAAGATTTGATTTTCAACAATTGATTTGAGTTAATTTAGTATTTTTATTTTAATTTGAGTTTAAAAATGTTCGATTTGTTTGATTTGAGTTAATTTGGTTAGAATAGTTTTATTTGAGTTGATTTGGTTTGACTATTTAATTTTGAGCAGTTGATTTGAGTTGAAGGTTTAAGTTGAGTTGATTTAGTTTGATTTTGAATTGTTTAACTAAAGTAAAAAAGAGTTCGAATATTTTGCTTGAGTTGAAGGTTTGATTGTTGTGACCTCACTTTTGGTTGAGGTTTAGTTTTTCCCTTTATTAGCCTAAGGTCTAGCCATAGGACGTTCCTATTGACTATTCTTAGAAAACTAGAACAGACACCCTCACCACTAGAAATTCCAAACTCTTCTCTACTCAACTTGAAGTTCCACATATTGATCCTAACGTCTAGCACTTCGTAGGTGGGTTCACTATGGGGGAAACTCAAGATGAGTCACCCTTAGGACTGCTGGACCTTAAGGTTGATCCTAGGTGTTGTTCTAGGGCAAAGGAACTCACTTGCAATCATCTACACTCAAATACACTCACAACCCTAAACTCAAATTTCTAGTCTAGGTCCCTTGATCTTTTTGGGATACTCATGTAGATGGTCCCCTAAACCTACCAGCCCTATAGCTATGATTTGGCTAAGACCACTATATAGAGGACCCAAAATGGGGTTTCCATTGGTCCATAGCTTTTGGTGATGTTTGGTACCTCAACTCTACCAAAATACCCATCTTGGCCTTTTACCCCTAAACACCCCCAAATTACCAAATACCCCTCCATAGCTCAAAATCCCAAAAATTCCAAAAATTCTCAAAAAATTCCAATAAATCCCAAATATTCTTAATTTCATTTCTCTCAACTATCACATGACCCAATTTAGCCAATTTGACCATTTTTATCAAAAATCCCCAAATTTGCCTTTAAAGACCCAAATTTCCCGAAATCCAACTCAAATGTCCATCAACTTTATCTCAATTGACCTCAATTCCAATCATAAACTCAAATTAACTTTATATATTACCAAAATAAGCCAATTTCAAGCTCAATTGGCCCATGATTTGAGCCCAATTTTGATTTAGGTCAAAACACCAACTTTGGCCACACCTAATCTCACCAAATTGAACCCATAGCCTAGTCAATTGGCCCCAATTAATGTTTAAAAATCTTGATAACATTCCTATACATCAAAATAAACCATCCATTGGCCTTGTTGAAGCTCAAATCCATTTGATTTTGGCCTAAATCCAAAATTCCCAAATTTAGCCCCGAATTGGCTAAGTCCCCAAATTTCACCCAATTGATATTCTTAACCTCCAAATTGGCATCCAATTCATGTTGAAAACTCTTCATGTGATCCCTATTGACCATCTAAAATAATCAATTTTGACTTATCCCAAAGTTAACCCAAGCTAGACCCAAGCCTAGCCGAACATGACCAAATTGACTAAAAACCAAAATTCCCTAAAATTGACCTACCAATTGAACCCAAAATCACTTAAACCCTTCACCAAAAATCTTCATAACAATCATCTACACAATTTTGATCAATCAATTGGGCCAATTGACATGGGTAACTTAGCCCAAACCCAAGTCTTGGTCATTTACACCCACTTGGACCCATGCACTAAATGTGACCTAACCACCCTAAAGTCACCAAATTAACTCCATCACAACCATTAGTTAGACTTAGTGACCATTCCAAACCCCATGAAACCACCTAAATCAAGTCATGGACCAAAGGTTCCCCAAATTAAGGGATTTTATTCTCAAAAATGCACATGCTGAAGATATCTTTGCCAAATCAAAGCACATTTGCATTAAATTGTTGTGATGGATAGCTTTCGGTTCCCTGAGCTCCTAGCCACCTCCCTCTAGCCTGCCGGCCAGCCTAGTGGCCGGAAAAGCTCAAAACCAAGAGCCATTCCCATGGAACCTCACCCAAATCAAACCTAGAGGCCAGCTCATAATCAAATTGAAGCTCCTCTGCCCTCCACCTAAGCACCACAATGCACCCAAACTTATGCCCTGAGAGCCACCCCATGAACTGCCCTCCACCTAAGCACCACAATGCACCCAAACTTGTGCCCTGAGAGCCACCCCATGGCCAGTTTTATAAAAACCACCTAAGCACCACAATGCACCCAAACTTGTGCCTTGAGAGCCACCCCATGGCCATTTTTATGAAAACTCACCTCTACGGCCATGGGAGAGGTGTTAAATTTTTCTCAAAGAGAGCCTCCCAAATCACTCACAGAGCTTCCTTGAGATCTCCACAGCCCATTCCAATCACTCCACAGCCTTGATTCCCCCTATATAACCCTAATTTTGAGCTTAAAAATTAGAGCAAAAACAGGACATCTCTCAAAACTCCACCAAAATTCAATTGCTTGTTCCCACACCTTCACAACAGCAAGAGAAGACAAAGCCCCATCAAATTACCCTCTGAAATAGCCTCCACCATAGCTCTAAATCAACACCTGAAATTGAGCTTGGTCGAATTCATACCTAGGCCTTACACCATGACCAGGGACTCAATCCCTAGCCTCCTTGGACCCCAACGAACGTGTCGAGCACTTTTGATTGAAGCCTCCCTTCTTAGAGCAAAGGTATAAAACTTCTCCTCCTTCCGAGCTTATTTTGATTCTCTATTTACTTGGGCTCGATTTTATGACACATTAGTCATATGGATGTGTTCGTCTCACTAAGACGAGCATTTAAAAAAAATTCACTTAATTTGGTTGAGAAATGAGAGAGATCTTAGGCCTTGAAGGTGGACGGTTCTCGGCCTAAGCCATTGGGGACGATGACCACGTGTCGTCCGATCGCGTGTGTATTAAATGGATGACCAAGATGAAGCCAAACAACGCTTCTTTACATAAACAGTGGGACGCATGGCTGCTGGCGTGGACAGCGGCGTCAAATAGGAGTGCACCGCGTGGAGTTTCGGAGTTGCCTAGGAACTACATGGCGCTGCGTGGATAAGTAGAAAAATAGGGCTTTTTATAATTATTTAAACTCCCCTAACTTATAAAATCCATATCTTGGTGTAGAAAAATCACAAAAATAAAATAAAAATACTCACTTACTTAGTGAACGGAGTAGAATAATGTGGAATAAATTTCAATTACATTTGATGCATAAAATATTTTTAATTAATTAAACACTATTTGGGATCATTTATTTCTCCATGCATATTGATACATCACCTTGGCTTGAAATTTTGGCATGTTGTAGCCTCTGTCAAGGGAAGCATCCTCTGATTTTTCCAAAGTCAGAGGAGGTTCCTATACATATATCCATATTTTTCAATTTTTTGACATTATTTCATTAAAATAATCATGGAAATTAGCATATTGATTAAAAAATTCTAAGAAAATTTTGAAAGGTTCACAATGACTAGAGGAGCTTTTGGAAATAATTCCATTGGTTAAGTCATTTAAAATACACTTAAATTTTACAAACACTAAATCACTAAGATAATTAATTTTAGAAAATATAAACATTTAAATGATTTGATTTTTTTATCCTCACTGTGATTTATGATCCAGAGAACTCATCTTAAAATTTTCAAAATATTTTGAGTTTATTTGACAACTTAAGTTGATTTTTAAAGATAAATACCACTTTCGACATTTAAATGATTTTTAAAAATCAAAATATAACTCAAAAAATTATGAAATTTAGTTTTTTGAGTTCTTTGTGATAAGGGGTATTTTATAAAAATAAATTAATATTTAGGATAAAAACATGATTTTTAGCCAAATTTAAATATTTAAATAATTAAAAATTTATAAAAATTATAAAAATAATAAAACTCATCAAAATGTTTTAAATTGCTTCCTAATCACTTAGGAACAATTAGAATATCTTTACTGATTTTCTAAAAAACAATATTAAATTTCAAAGCTTAAAAATAATTTTTAAAGGCTAAAAATGAGTTTTTCACTAAAACAATTCTAATAAATCAAAGAAAAATAAAAAAAAATATGAAATTTGCTCCTCTAGGCTCTCTAACCACAAAGATATTTTTCAAAAATATAAAAACTTAATTTTCATCATTTAAAATATTTAATTTTTATTAAATAACCCAAAACTTAAAATAATTTTGATAAATCACAATGAATTCAAAAATTCGTAATATTTGGTTCAAAGATTCCCCTAGTCTAGATCTACCTCCAGTAAAAATTTCAAGTGATTAGGATTTACCTTGGTCAATTTACGAATTTTCTTTGAAAAATCCTATTTTTGCATGAAAATAATTATATAAAATAAATTAAATTCTGAAAAATCACATTTTCTCCTTTGATGTCTTAATTGACCCATGAAGGAGGTATGATAAAAATTTCAAAGTCACTTGAATTGAATTTGACAAATTATGAAGTGTTAAGCCTTAGGGCAAATGTGTAATTTTAGAAATCTTGCCTTAATTAACATTTAGGCTTAAGTCAAGGAGGGGAATGGGTAACCTCTGATCTTAAATAATTTATTTGATGCTTAGCCTTAATTTAACATTTAGGCTTAAGTCAAGGAGGGAAATGGGTAACCTCTGATCTTAATCAATTTATTTAATGCTTAAAACATAAGGGGTTAATTTGTAGAAACCAATCTCACTTTCCTCATTAAAAAGATAAGTTAATAAATTTCTAAATTATTAAAATTTGGAAGTTTATTAAAATTAAATAATCCTGGACTTAGGGGTATGACTTTTGAAATCATGAATCATGACCAATTAAAGCTTAACCCTTTTTCAAAATTAATTAAGACACTCACATAAGTCTTAAGGGCTTAGTGGTGACTTAGGCTAAATCAAAAATTGATTAAACAATAACTACAGAAATAAACATTATTAAATCAAACATTCTTAAAACACCACTAAGCCCAATTAGAATTAAACATTTGGCTAAGTGTTCAAATTACACTAACTTGCCTCTTTAAGGGTCTTCACCCACATAATTTTCAAATTAAATGATAAGTGATAATTAACCTATTCTTAGGGATAATTGAGACATCAATGTTCACTGAGCATTAAGAGAATTTATAGGATGAATTATTAAGCAACATAATAAGTTTAGATGGACTCGAGGCTTTTCACTAGTTGGTGAGAGAGAGGCATGAACCTGCTTCCTCCTCCTAACTTGTTGGATACCTCAGAGGCCTATTAAACTTAATATACTTTACTCAATTAAATCATCCTTAATTAAACTTTTAAGTACTCACCAAAATATGACATAGGATTAGGAAAACCATCAGAACTTTACTTTTCCTGCTCTTCATAAATGCCCTCACATGCATTTTTAAGTTTCAGGTGGTAGAACGAGAAGGCTCACTAGGTACACTTTTACAGTTTTTTATGTTATCTTTCTTGTACTTTTGTATTGTACTGTATACCTGCAAACTTGCGTGCTAAATAATAATGTCACCCTGCATGAAAACTAAAAATATCAGGATAGCCACAAAACCAAAACCAAAACAAAAATAAAAACTAAAATCAACCAAGACAAAATTCACCCCTACAACATTCAAAATATAAAACAACTCAAAATTTATTCACAAACATCACACAAAACTACAACTTCAACTAAATCAAGACGTCTTCAGATGATCCGGAATTCCTCAGAGGAGGTAACCTACGGCAGGATTTCAATTCCGGCAATCGACAGCTTCTTACGGGCAACTCCCCACAAACCCCACTCAACCCAAAAAATAGCACCGACAATTGTCTTGAAATAAATTAAACAGTTTCAAAAAGCTTAATTTGAAAGTTTGATTGGTTATGATAAGAAGAGTTTTTGGTTGAAGGTTTTTGGAGTTTGGAGTTGCCAGTTTGATTTGATTGTTTCATTTTTAAAATTTTAATTTTAAAGGTTAGTTTGAAGTCTGATTTGAAGGTTGAATTTGAAATGTTGAGTTTGAAAGGTTGATTGGAAGGTCTAATTTGAAGATTTAATTTCTAGGTTAAAAGAATTGGAGTTTGGTTAGAGCTTTATTTTGACGTTTGTTTTTTAGGTTTGTTTGAAAGTTGAAAGCTTTAATTTTAAAAGATTTGATTTGCGTTGACAATATTTGATTTCATTAATTTGGTTTGAAAAGCTGTTTGATTTCTAAAGATTGGATCTATTGGGTTTGATTTGAAGGATTTGTATTTGATCTGAAAATTTGAGTTGACAGATCATATTAATAGGGACTTTAGTTAGAATGATGGATTTCAAAATTTTTAGTCCTATACTAAAGGGATAGATTGATTGAGAGTATATCTAGAAGGAATTTGAGAGTCTACGTCGAAATTAAGCCAACAATCTATAAGGAGGCTAAGTATGTGGATTAAACTATTCTTTGAGTATAATAATCACGTCAAGATGCCCATAAGTTTATATTGTCTTAGAGTCTTTGGTTCTTCAAATGCCTCAGACTATTAACCAACTAAATAGAAAGAGCTCCACTATTACCTCAGTTATGATGAATGTAGATCTTTTTAATTATTTGGTGGTTTAAGACACTTTTATCAATAATCATAGGTTACTTTATTCTAAGGAACCAAATAATTAAGGAGATCACACGTTTGTTGCTTTATATGCATTTATCCTTAGCACTAACTAGAGGTACCTAGAGTCTAAACCTGACTTCAAGAATGGACTATTCTAAGGGGTATGTGTGATCCTAAGTTTTGTATCTGAGTTGACTAGCCTAGGGTTCATAGTTAATAAGATAAGAATATAAGTGTGACTTGTATTATTTAAATTAGTGCATGTTAGTTTTCTTTTTTGTTTGTTAGGGTTTTATATTTTAAATTTGATTTAGTTTAATCTTTTAGTTTTGTCAGTCAACATGAACTTTAGGGTATTATAAGGTTGATGTTTTTCATTTAATTTTCTAGTCTAAATTGATGTCCTCCATTTAGTTTTATCCTTAGATTTGGTTTCCAAAGTTTGTTTGAAGTTTTTTCATTGAATTTTATATGTGTTTTAAAGGTTTTAAAGTATACATTTTTAGAAGTTTAAGATGTTTAAAAGTTTAAAAGTATTTTGAATTTGAAGAGTTTGAAAGTTTTAGGTTGTTTTATAAATTTTAAAATGTTTTAAAATTTTAAGGTTTTTGAATTTTAAGTGTTTGAAATTTTTAAGTCTTTTAAAAAGTTTTAATGTGTTTTGAATTTCATGTGTTTAAAATTGTTTAAGTCATTTTAAATGTTTTAAAATATTTTAAATTTTTAAGTATTTTGAATTTCAGGTGTTTGAAAGTTACAAGTCATTTTTAAAGGTTTTAAAGTTTTTTCAATTTTTTAGTGCTTTAAATTTTAAGTTTGAAAGTTTTATATCATTTTAAAGGTTTTTGAGTTTTAAATTTCTAAGTGGTTAGAATTTTAAAGTTTTTTTTAAAGAGTTTTAAAATGTTTTAAGTTGTTAAGTGTTTAAAAATTTATAAGTTATTTTAATAGGTTTAAATTGTTTAAAATTTAAGTTTCTCAAAAAATATTGTTTATTTTAAAATGTTTTATATTGTTTTAAAAGGTTACAAATTATTTTAGATGTTAAAAGGCTTGAATATTTGAAAATTTAAATTTATTTTAATGTGTTTTTGATTTTTAAAAGTTTAGTCTTTTAAAGGTTTGAAAGATTTTAAATTTAAAAGTTTGTAAAATATTTATAAGGTTTGAAATTTTTAAGGTTCTTAGAATTTTGTTTGACTCTGCATAAACAGAATTCCTATGAAAAAAATTTTGAGAATTTTTTTTATCATATTCAAGATATGAAAATTTAAGCATACACCATTTAAAGTTTTTTGTGTGATTTACATGTGAGTTAGCCCTAATCATTTAAATTTATAAATTAATATATCTTAAAGATATAAACTTGCAAGTGAAAAATCCTAAGAACTTAACAAGTATACTTGCACATCACACAAAATTTACACATGAAAATTTCTTCTTTTTTATTCACATAATTAACATATGACTAATTAATTAAAACAATGATAAGATTTCACATAAAGAGAATTTTACATTTAGGATATCACATATAGCGAAAACTACATAAAAATGTTTGCACATGCATGGAAACTACACATGATGGAGTCTACACCATGAGAATTTTTTACATTAAGCAAACTATGCATGGAGAAGTATATACATGGAGTAAACTATACATGAAGCATGCCATACATGGGGAAGTGTATAAATGGAATAAACTATACAAGAAGCATACCATACATTAGAATTACATATGAAATCAAACTACTCATGAAAATCTTATACAGGAAGAAAACATATACAGGCAAATCCTGCAAATAAAGATTATATATACATGGAAATCCTACACACTAAAGCAAACTAAAAATAGAAATATTAAACATGAATGTTGCATATTCATGGAAATCCTATAAATGAAGACAAACTACACATGAAAATTTAACACATGAAGGCAAACTACATTAGGGGTTACACATAGAGAAAAAAATTACACATGGAAGACTTTCAAGTTCACCAAGTTAACACATAGCAAGATACTTAGCATATAAATAAAACTACACATGGTGCATACTACACATGGATGAGATTATGCATGGGGGGTAAATATGGAGTATACTATACATGAATGAGACTATGCATGGAGGCAATATATGAAGTATACTTTACATGGATGAGATTATGCATGGATACTATATATGAAGTATATTATACATGGATGAGATTATGCTTGGAGACTACATATGACACAAACTATACATGGATGAGATTATGCATGGAGATTGCATATGAAGCATACTATACATAAATGAGATTATGCATGGAGACTACATACGAAACATACTATACATGGATGATAAGAAGTACATTATATATGGAGAAGATTTAACATAGTTATTTTATGTGGTATAGAATTCACATGGATAGAGAGATGCACATACAGGATGTAAAAAACTACACATAGATGGATAAATACACTTAAAAATTTTTACATGTAGGAAATTACACATGAAATTTATACATGATTTCTTTTACAAGTTCATGGATTTAATACATGGAAAAAACAAATAAATCTTCAGATGGAGGGGTCTATACATGGTAAAGTCTACATATTGATTAAACTATGCATGGATGGAGAAAACACAATGAATTTACACAGTAAAGAATTCATGTTGAGTAAAATATACGTAGATGGAGAAAACACACAATGAATTCTGCATAGGAAATACTTCTCAACATACGTAGATGGAGAAAACACATGATGAATTTTGCATAGTAAATACTTCACATGCAACCAAGTATTTTACATGAAAGAACTTATGGTGAACATCAAATATAAAATACAAATTTACTTCATAATAAACTACACATAAAAAATAAATTTACTTAAGATTACCACATGTGAAAACTAACTTCACATAAGAGATCAAATAAGCAAAATTGTCATGAGATAAAATTCATATAAGAAAGTTGGATGAAAAATATGCATGGAGATAGAAGGAGAATATAGTGGTGTTAGGGTTTGACCATGAAAATGAGAAGAAGAAGATGAAGAGAAAAGTATAGTGGTGAGAAAAAAGAAAGGAAAGGAAGAAGATAAGACAAAGGGATTAAGTGTAGTGGTGAGAAGAAAAGAAGAACAAAAAGGAGAAGAAAAATAGATTAAGTGTAATGGTTAGAAGTAGAGAAGAGGATAAAGGAGAAGAAGAAGAGACGAACAAGGGATTAAGTGTAGTGGTAAGAAGAGGAGGAGAAGAAGAAGAGATGAGAAAGAAAACAAAAATAAAAAGCAAATAAGAAGGGATTAAGTGTATGGTGAGAAGAAGAGAAGAAGAAGAAAGAGAAGAAGAAAAGAAGGAGAACTACATTGGAGAAGCCAAAGAACACCAAAAAAATGAACAACAAAGAGAGCACTAGAGTAGAAGACTGAATGAAGGGGGGAAGAGGTGACTTCTTTGTGTATTTTAGTGTGTATCATTTAAATGAAGAGTGTAAATTATTTTAATTCTAATGAAAAAAGGGAGAATGGTTTGGTCTATTGATGCTTCAAAATAGAACACGGAGGAAGATGAGGTTGATGGTGTAACTACATCACTTTGGTGTCGTAATACTATTCACATGTCATTAAAAAATTTTTGGCAGGAGGAGGAGGATGAAAAAAGTAGCTCACAAGCCACTTGTATTTGAATATATTACAAATTTTTATCAAGCATGAATCTAGATGCATTTTTAATAGAGTCTTTCAAATTCAAATTTAAGATCCATACGACCCCAATTTTAGCAAGTTTATATTCAAACTAATTGCCTCAACAAGATAAACACAATGGTGTCAAAATTGGTTCAATTTAGGTCCAATCAATCATAATTAAGCAAATTGAATCATAATTAGAGGTTTTGTATAATAAATTTAGTGGTAACAAAACACCAGATTTAACATTCTTATGGTTAAATCGAGTGTCTCAATGAGTGGAACAAAACAATCTGAAGGTCGCTAAATTTCAAGGACATTAAATTACATATATTCTTAAAAAATATTTATGATAAAGGAGGATCAACATGGACTATCCAATCAGGTAGTTACAAAAGTGAGATGTGTAATGACCAAATTGCCCCTTCTAAGAGGCTATAAATAAGCCCACTCTTTTCACCTAAGAGGAGGAGGAGAAGGAGAGAAAAAGAAGTGAAATTCTAGAGTTTTGGAGAAGACCAAACGTTTAACCGCCTGCCATCTTTGACCATCACCCGTTGGCCATCGCTAACTGTCGCTCGTCCTCACCACATGCCACCATCGATCACCGGCCATCGACGACCACTAATTGCAAGCATTATAGCTAGATTATAGTTTTTGCAGTTAATTAGTATTGTTACATCTTCCAAATACATCTTTTTTGGCCAACTACCACTATTACAATAATCAACAACAACCTTTATGAATCGTTTTTACCTTTATAAAAACCAATTATGAATATTGCGACCAACCACTACAGTTGCACATTCCAACTATAGTCTTTGTGGCTAAATTATGCTATTACATACACTGATGATAAGTATTTATGGCCAACTAATGTCATTGTAGAAGCCAACTATGATCTTTATGACCAACTACTATTGTTATAGCTTCTAACCACAAACTCTGTGACAAACTGCTACTATTGCAACCACTGATCACAACCATTCTGGCCAATAACTGACTTTGCAGAAACTAACAATGACCTTTATGTCTAATTATTCCTATTATAGTCAAGAACCACATTTGGTGTAGCCTAATTATAACAATTATATCTAATTTATTATTGTACATCTGTGATTATCAAGTTTATAATCTCACATTCTCTAATTTAAGAAAATAGTGGATCTATATAATTATATTACATAGTGGATAACTTTGACTAGGATAGGCCCTATAATTTTTTTCCTTTCAGAGTTATTCCAAGTAAAAATTCTGGTGTTTTCTCTAGCTATTTTTTTTTTCATTGTATAATGGATCTTTGTGCAAGGCTAAGAAGTTAAATTATCACTCTACCACAGTGAATCTTCTGAAACACAATAATATTTATACAATCATATGAAAAAAATATTCTTCAATGTTGACATTAATCATATCCACAAATAATAACCTTAAATAGAACAGTGCACATAATTTATAGCATGGTCACATCTTCATTCATACCATTTCTATTTAAAGAAAGAAAGTTGATGTAACAAAAAACCAATCCATTTACTGTTGCTTCCATTTGATCAACTTAATTTTGCATCACTCGTAAAGTCATCCCCATCGAATGGTGGTTTTAGCATTTATGTGTATGCTCGTCCATCGTCATAAGTGAAATATTAATAGAGATAACTTTTAAATCTTGTCTTTAAGTACAATCTAGTATATTTAATTGAGTATTATGCTAATCATTATTTCTTAGAATTGTTACATATAATAATATATTTTTTATTTTATTTTATGGACATAAGAATTACAAGTAAGCCAATATAGTAGAAGATATTTACAAATTTGTAAAATTTTCTTAGAAGTTATTAAATGAGAAACAAGTAAGAAGAAACAATGGAGTATATCAGCTATTTGGAAAATCATACTTTAAGAACCAACTTCAAATAGGCTAATGCTAATATATTTAAAAATATGGCCTCAAATTTCAAACTACCTAGCTAAATTAGGAATTTTATTTTTCACAAAAAAATGATGCATAGATTTAAATTTTTTTTTTTTTTGATATCTCTAATCTTTGATGCCAATCCAACAAAAATAGCGCTCAAAAGATGATTTTATCTCTCAAACATTACAGAATGAAATGACTAGGGAACTTTGTATATGGGTTTGCTTTCTGAGTTAAGCTAATCATTTGTTATTAATCAATATGGATCACTTTGTAATTAAATTTGTTATTTCTTTCCTAAAATTTTTATTAATTATGGTTTTACTATAGTAAATACTTCTATTTCAATTACATTTTAGAAGTTATACATAAATTAAATATTAAGTATGTACACGAGAATAAATTAGTACTATAATAAAAAATTAAAACCGATGCAACATTATAGAGGTTTACAAATGAGAATAAGAATTTTCTCCTTTCAAGAAAAATGGTTTCTATAAGTAAAAGTGAAGAGTGAATTGCATTTTCTCCTTATATTGCTTCAACACCTAAATCAAGGGAATTAAATAGTTGCACTCTTAGTATTGTTCTTGTGATTTTATCGAAGTTTCCTTAAATCATTTGTCTTAGTCTCTCCTTCATTTTAGTCATATTTTTGGTTGCCATAAAGTCCTTAATTTTTATTTTTTTCAATAAATTATCTAATAATAGTCTCTTTATTATTTTGTTTAAAGCTTTTGCAGATCACTGAACGTCCCTTCCGATCTTTGTAACATAACCATGTTCACGTACTCTTTAGGTTGTTAGATTTTTTTTTAATAATGATTTATGAGTGAATCTTACTGAGCTCGAAAAAAGAAACCACCGAGTAGGAAGTAAAGAATGGTGGATAGGGGAACAAAGAGAAAGAGGAGAAAACTTGTTATTGTTTTATTACACAATCAAATTTTGATGAAATTAAAAAACATGGCTCATCCTACAATTGTTTATATGTGAAAACTGAATGTTTGGGATGCTATATGAATTGCAATTGAATGAGTGATACATACAAGAAAATAAGAAAGAAAATAAGACGTTTAGCTTAAGCACATATTTAAATTTAGGCTACTTGTTGGACCTGGAGTTTAGAAAGTTACTAGCACTCATATTGGCAATTACTAAGTAGCTCTATGGGTTTGATGATTTTCTGCGTTGATTCATTCCAACAAGTCTTTTGACATTATTGGGCAAATTCTTCATGAGCATAGTGGGTGTTTCTCATAATCAACTAATAAATTCACTTCAAATTTTACAGGTGAGTGCCTTGAACACAATTGGTGTCTCCTAGGATTTGAGTGATAAGTCCACTTTGAGCTATGCTAGCTAGCTTCCTTCTCTTAGTATATTATTGGTGAACATGCCTTAAAACTAGCCTGGTGTAGTTATCCTAAGCAGAGCTTGACGAGTTTGTTTCTAGCCTCAATTGTTCTGTTTCTCCTTGAATTTCATTTGGGGAACTACACTATTAGGATAATGCATATTTTAAAAATTTTCAATAAAAAATCTCATATACTAATGTTTCATATATTTTACCTTGGAATACATTAGATGCCCAATCTTACTAATTTTGTTCTTAATATCTACTAAATCCTATATCTAAAATTGTTGAATCTTAAAAGCTATATTAATTATTCATTAATGGCTACTAATTCAATTAATTAAAAAATTAAATTAAGTTAATAATATGATTCATTTAATAACATTTTCATCAATAAGCACACTTACCTGCTGCATGGTGGTTGTGGATTAACTTAGTGCAGTAAAGTTGACTATTCAAATCAACATATTGAAATTTGGGCACATATTTATCAGCATATTGAAATTTGGCCACATATTTATCTTGAAAACATCATCATCAATAATAATTAATTGATGAATTTTTAAATTATTTTAAATTTTTAAGTTTAAAGGCAAATGATTGCAAGCGAAGCCCTTTGTTTTCCCCTAACGCTCCTACCAAGCGAAATCCCCGTTTTTTGCCCTTCCGCCGTAAAGCGTGCGGATTCCCATTGCCACGCTTTGCTCTGCTCCAACGATGGCGGAGACGATGACGAAGAGTATCTGAAGTGAGGAAAGTCGCGACGACAGCTCAACGGTGAAGGCTAAGGTGAGCGGGATTTAAGATTCCGTAGGACTTAAACTTGCCATTTTTGCTGTTTGCCAGAATTTAGGTTAAATATTGCTTAAATTCTGCTCAAATCCTGCTACCAAACAGCCCTAAACTCCTTAAGCTTCGAAGCCCTAACTTTCTATGTGCCTGCGAAGGAATTCCTGCGCTACTGTTCTTCCTTCTGTGGTTGCGGTGACAATATTCGGGGAGCTGAGCAAAAATTCTACTAGCTGTTTGGTAAATTCTCCTAAAAACATCTCAAGAAAACCCATAGCATTTTTCATTTTTAAGCTTGGCTTAAAATCCTTTTTTTTTGGGAATCCGTTGGTATTTTCAATTTTTTCCTGCATGATTCACTTTGAACTGAAATAGATCGTACCTGAGTTCCTTTTTACGCAGCCTTTTTATTTTCTTAACCTCAGTTAGTTTGCTTTGATCGCGTGATACTGTTTTTTCATTGCTTTAAGTTTAAATATGAGATTTGAGTGCTTGGTTTGAGAAACATATAGAACGGCAAATCTTATTTTCTGAGCCTATCTACAATTGTAAAATCGAGAGCTTACTTCTTACATATAAGGGAGGAAAGTATACTAAACTAACCAACCGGTTGTTGCGTGGTGCTTTAGTATTCACATAACTTCAGTTTTTGTAGACTTATAAGGAAGCTTATCTGGTTTAATAAGTTCTGATATCAACCAGTTTTTTTTTTTAGAAAATTTCAAAAATATGAAGTTTATAATATATTAGATAGTATTGCTTTCTTACGATCTTTGGCTTTCCTCATTAAGTTATATGATGGAATTTATGATGAATTTTCTAGGATTTAAGGTTTGTTAAAAATGCTTTTAATATGCACATGATGGTACTGTTTTCCTCTTTTAAATCTTTGCCTTTCGCTAAATTGCATCAAACATGTTCTTGCATTAGAAAGCCAAGCTCTACCACCTTGGTTAGTGGTGTGATTTTTTTTTAGTAATTTATGTTTGACCAGAGGCACAATTTTTGTTCTGATGTTATTGTAATCATAGTGAAAACCACTTCTTCTCACATCTGTAGCATATTTTGGATTAGGTATTATTATTGGAAAAGGCATGTCATTTACCTTTGTTGGATGAATTATGAAAGAACTCTTTGATCTTGTTTATTTTAAAAACTTTTGAGTAATATTTTACTTTTTTTTTGTTGGCATCATGCAATATTTATAAGCATGAACATTTTAATGGTTCTATAGTGTTTTATGGCATTTAAATTGACAAGGGGAATTTCATAGATTTATTTAACAACCACATCAACACAATAGTCATGTAAATATTATATTTTTATAATTTCTATTAGCATAAAACCAGAATAATCTTTTTGATGCAAAGAGTTTATAAATACTCATTACGGGATCTACTATTAAATACATAAATAAAAATAGAATAAAAGGAAAAAGAAAAGTAAATAAAAGAAAATCAAAGTAATTAATATAGAATTCTGCATATTTATATTCAAATATTGCAATACTTCCTTTCAAGTTGAAGCATAGATGCCGGTCATGCTCAACTTGGATTTGAAATCATCGAACAATGGCCGAGGAAGATTCTTTATGAGAATATCTGTTAGTTGGTCACTAGACGGTGCAAACAGAACACAAATTTTCCCAGAATTGAGCTTTTCCACAACATCTCACAATTTTCTTATCCCGAGGAAGACCAGCAATGTCTCTATTATGGTTCCACTTAAGGATATTCATCTCCTCCATAATAGCAACTTCCAGGCTGAGTTTGCTAAGGCAGCCTCAACAGTAGATGGAAGCTGATGATTAGTCAGGACCATAGTAAATGTTCTTTAGGTTGGCGATAATCTGCCAAAAAGAACATAGTTTGCCGCATAATAGAAAGAGCATGTCTGATTGTGTATCTTACTAAAAGAGCTGACTTCCTCATTTGTAGGAGTGGTGTTGGGGATGTCGTCTGGAGAGGATTGAAGTTCCAACAAGGGTTAGTGAGCTATAGAGTAGGTGCATCAGAACGAGTGGGAGGTTGCACCAGTGGAACCAAAGGGGTAGAGGGCTATTTGGTTGTAGAAGTGGGTGAAACCAAATCAACAGAGGGTTCCTCGATGTTAGGTGACGTGGGGGGAACATTCATAGGAGTTGAGTAAGGAACCATATCTAAGAACTAGCTCCACCTCACTAGAGGCTGAGTTTGGAAAGTAGGGAACACTTTCAATGAAGAAACATCAACATCTACATAGACCTTATTTGTGGTAGGATTAAAACACCAATACCCCTTTTGAGTGGTATACTATCTTAGAAAAACACATTTTATGGTTATGGGGACAAGTTTACTCTAAGTTGTGGCTGTGTTCTGAACAATGGTTGTGCACCCAAAAATTTTGGGATCTAAAGTGGAGAAGATCTACTTGTTAGGAAAGCACCATCTTAAGACTATTAAAGGGTACAACAATTGTCAATTTTTTAGGGAACTCTATTGATGAGAAGTGGCGATAAAAAAATCATCATTCCAGAAATGTTATGAGATATTAGAGTGAAACATAATGAAGTGAGTAACGTCGAAAAGATGTTAGTTTTCTTTCTCGATTATCCCATTCTATTGAGGAGTCTGTACATTCACTATGATGGAGGATGCCCTTATTTACCAATAATTCTCCTAATATATAGTTAAACAATTCTTGACTATTGTCAGTTTGAAGGATTTGAATAAAATTTTTGAATTAGTTTAAAATGAAGGTGTAGAAGTTTTGAATGTGACAACAACTTCATATTTATTTTTTAAAATATAGGCCCATATTATTTGAGTGTGGTCATCAATCATAGTAAAAAATCACCATTTAATTGTTTGGCTAAGAGTATGAGAGGGTCCCCATAAGTATTCGTGAATAAGAGAGAAATAAGAGAATTGTGTGTAATTGTGGAGTGGATAAGGAGCACATTGATGTTTAGCTAACTGACAGGTTTCATATTTGAAATTAGTAGGATTTTTGTTAGTAAACATTAACATATATAATTATTTTAGATACTGCGAATTAGGATGACTTAAATGACAGTGTAATAAAATAATAAGACATTCAATAGATTGAAAAAATATGCAATTACTGGGTAGAGTGTCCTTATTCTATATGCTTTCCTCTTGGAAGTAGAGCCCACCAATTTGCTTAGCATTGACAATGACCCTCCTTGAATGACAATGCTGAATGATATAGACATCAAAGGAAAAATGAGCAACACAATCAATGTTATATGTTAGTTTACTGTCAGAAAAAATATTACATTTCAGTAGAGGTATATGTAACACATAGTCCTGAGTTAGACCTGTTGTTAAAACAACACATCCTTTACGAACAATGTTAATTTGAAACACGTTACTAATTTTAATAGCTTCTTTTTCTGAGCGCGGATATTATGTCGAGAAGACTTGACGTCCGTGGCACTGTTTTCTTTCATCTTTCGCTCTTTTATTTTTAAAGGAATCGTCAGCTTGTCGATCGTCGCATGCTTCCCTTTCTCAGATAAATTTATCGTCCAAATATTTGGATAATCAGGATAGTTCAAGTATGTTCGCCGAAATAAGTTTGGACGGAGACACCTTGGACCAATATCTACAAAAGAATGCCTACGTAGGCTACCCATAATTAGAGTCAGGTGTAGGTGTCTGTACCGAGGTCAAGAGCACTCCCAAGTCCACGTATCCCACTTGGTTAATTATATCTTTGGGGATACCCAAGTGTACTCTTGATAAAAAGAGTTTCCCTTTAATATACTGGACATTGGGAAATATGTCATCAAAGGAAGGTTACTTTGTGGGGGAATACCCATATGTTTCAAAGCTCTTGTTAATTCATTGGGCAGAGAGTGAGTCTTTCACATCCCAAATGATTAGCGGCTCATCGATATATGAAAACCACAAAATAATCAAAATTAACTTGATGATGATATCCCAATATGTCAAAGGATGTCAGGGCCATAGCGAGAGGGGACAAATTGTCGTATCCCAAACGGGCGGCAGCTCATCAGCATAAGACCATCAACATGATATCAGAGTCACACCAAAAGTCGATTAAGTAATAATCCATAACAAGTAGAGGTAGTCAGGTCGGGGTACCACATACCCGTCATCCCGAGTCACTAGGACCGTAGGTTTACCGTCATGAAGGTAGTCGAACCAACACGTCCTGAGATCTCTGGTCAGCAATTCATTAATTACGTCATCTACGGGGATCTCGATAGCCCTATGGTCAAAGGAAGGAAACTCTCTCCTATGACTATAAGTTGAAGCTTCAAGAAGTGGGACTTACGCTTGTCGAAGTGACAAGGATGCCTCAAGAAAAAAAGAGAAGTAGATGTTCAGCTACAAAGCTAGAAACACTCTGAACAAAAGGAATTATACCCGTTTGGATCGGGAGCCTTCTAGTAGTTTATGCGCATTAGACAACCACTCGTGTAAAAAGGTATATTGGGTAGTCGGTTTGGAGAAGCATGGGGCCTTCTCGTGAGGGCATGCAATATGAATGTAATTTTTTAGAGCGTTCGTTAAATAATATGGAGGCCCTATTAATATGAATGGGGAGATAGACATGCATGCAATCCGTTTTAAAACCTACTCGAAGACCTGCAAAAAAATAAGAATGAAGATTTTAATAATCCTGAATATTTAAGATTTTGTAGAAAGTTTAGAATTTTAACTCCTGATGAGCTTATATTGCATTGTGATTTTCAGACAAACCGCATAAAAAAAAACAATTCAAGCATGCAATAAGGCAGGAAATAGACCAAAATTAAAATAAAATAAAAGGTCAGTGCCACTGGGTTGACAACATATCCAAAAAAAAGACTGAATTTTACATATACATGCCCAGTCTTAATTCTATACATTAATATCAAATGCAAAATTAAAATACAGGACACAAACATCTGTTCCTGGTCCCCTACACGTGGTTCTCGCACCAAACGCCTCAGAATCGGTGCTTGCATCTTATTTTCGCTACATGACTCTTATAGCACACTAAAAGTACATAGGAGAAAAAGTAAAAAGACTCGACATGCAAGAAAAACATGGTTAGCGGGGAAAGCCATGCAACGTACTAAGAGCCATGTTTGGTGGGGGACCTAAGCAGCACCTGGAAGAAAAGGGTTTATGCAAATCATCACATGCTCCCTCTTTCAAAGTACCCAAGTGTGTTCATATAGCCACGACTCCCTGTAGAAAAGCGCCCTAACATGTTTCCATGCATATCAAGCATGCAGTCACACCAAAAACACAAAATAAGAATGGTGCTTGGCTAGAGCAATGAAACCAACAAAAGACAATTATTAGACATCAAAAAGACTACCTAGCATCCTAGATCCTAGCCTAGCACACTATCTACTAAAAAAGTATCTTAATCTAGCATGTTAGTACACAAGGTAAAATCTCTAGATATTGTATGACTTTAACGAGGTCGCCACACCAGTTTCGTCCTAAAGATTCAAGGGATTTAAAGCACGTTATAGAAGTGGGTGATATTTTTAAAAAATAAGTGGCATCAAATATGATCTAACCTATATAATTTTAAAGCTAGCAGGATAATACATAAATAGTAAAAATATTTATTTTATAAATTTAGAAAAACAGGCCTGTAATGCAGATCCGTGATGCATATGACACACGTTAGAACCCTTAGATTTTTAGCACAGTCATACTCGTGTCAATCCCGATGACTTAACTCGTATTGTTCACTAAGATCAACCCAACAAACAATGCTCGTTAAGACATCGCGACTGATATATGGTCACTCTTCTAACGAGTAGGACAACCATCAAGACAAATGAGCAAGCATACAATCATGTTGAATATCTACATTGTGATCGCTCAGTCGAAGAACGGAATAACCACGAAGGGAGCCTAGGAGGGCGAAACATACATCATGCAAATGGATCCAAGGATGTTACATGCAACATGGCACGCGCAAAATGGATGCACCGGTAAGAATATGCTCTCTATGTGAAGAATTACACGTACCCGGGGGTCCGGGGCGCTATGCGGCAAGCAGACACCAACTACACATGAGTTTGCGTCGAGTAGAAGCATATCCATGAAGAGGATTTACTCCATTCCCGAGAGGCTCACCAAGAAGACATGCAAATATGCAAGATATGCAACAAACATATATAAAAAGAGTGTGTTCCATGGAGATAGTGACTCGGGAATAAGGGCGTGTCTCAAGGGCAACGATATGAGAGATGAGTCTGTCTAAGAGGTAGTGATCCGAAAGGGTGGGCGTGCCGTGGAGACAGGAGCCCGACGAATGGGTATGGCCAGGAAGCAGTGACTCGAAAGGATGTACGTGCCATGGAGGTAGGGGCCCGACGAATGGATGTACCATAAAGACAATGACTCGAAAGGATGGACGTGCCATGGAGGCTGCTCGACGAATGGGTGTGGTGTAGAGGCATTACCTGAAAGGTGAACGTGCCGTGGAGACAGACGCCCAACGAATCAGTGTGTCGTAGAATCAGTGACCCGAAAGGATGGACGTGTCGTGGACGCAGAGGCCCGATGAATGAGTATGCCTTAGAGACAGTGACCCGAAAAGATAAGCATGCCGTGGAGGCAGGAGCCCGACGAAATGGGTTTGCCATGGAGGTTGTGACCCGAAAAGTTGGGCCCGCCATGGCGCGCCGTGGGTCGTTCAAACCCAGAAGACAGTTTGATTTGCCTTGGACGATCGATCGAACCCAAAGGACATGGGATCTACCTAGGACGACCGTTGAACCCGAAGACGGGTGATCGACACGTAACGGTCAATCAAACCCAGAAAACAGGATGATCAACTCGTGACGGCCGATCGAACCCAAAAGAATCGGGGATCGGCCTGGGACGACCGATTGGCCTGAAGTGTTCACGCAGACACACATACAATGCAACAAATGACCACATGCAAAAAAAATGCAACAAAATGATCCATGTATATGCGATGCAACCAAAAACGCTCGACAGTGCGTCGAACTCGACCTAACGACCTCACGTAGGTACCTAGGATTGATGCTTTTGGATTTGCGGCATAGCAGCCTCCAGCTTTGGCGTGGTAATGTGGACGACTTCTCCCTTCGATTTCTCATAAGGGACGTCCTCCAATATTCGTAGGATGAACTAGGTACAAATCTTTTTTGTGTCTTGCGAACGCACGCGAGCTCATGGAATGTACTAACTACAAAAGCTTTTCTCATTCCTTTAGATCAAACTCAACCAACCCCTTCAAAGGAGATGTAGAGTGCCAAAATTGTGGGAAATTCAGATTCCAACAAGGGGGAAACACTCGGCTCCTTATAGGAATGTCTAATGCACGGAACTCCTAACCTAGGGCTAACTTTATAAAATCAACGATTAATTACATAGGGCAGTTGGGCACCTAGGCGCCACGCTGTGTGGCGCCAGAATGTTGGCTTCTTAGGTAGGAGCGGGTTTTATGCAGTTTATGGGCGCTTAAGCGCACTGATTCAGAGCGGCACCTGAATGTTGTGCTCTCAGTTTTGGATGTATGGGAAGGCACTTTCGGGCGACTAAGCGCTCGGGGTCGGAGCTGGGGTGCCGGTCTTGCCCGAAACCCTGATTTCTTCGAGAATGCCTGACCAAAAATGTTTTCGTTCTGGAAGCTATGAGAGACTCCATGTGAGTGAAATATAGTCTCATAACTTCAAAATGGAGCATTCTCGTTGGTCATTCGCCGATGAAATTGGTATCCACAGTCGTCCTAAACCGCGGTGCTGGTAGGGTGTCCCTGAACCACAATTTTCTTGTAGCATGTAGGATGATATCGTTCTTCCTTTAGTCGTGGGAGGCTCCAGACATACGTGTGGTGAGTTCTAAACGTCGAGTTAGACACCAAGCACATCTCATGTCCCGAATAAACCTTCCGACAGTAGGTTCTCCCAGGTAAGGCTCTTTGCCCCGAATAAGTGCTAGAGAGTTTTGGGTGAGTGTTTGAACTACCATTACTACGGACAAACCGTAGACCATCCTAAGTCATGCAGGTGAACACCCTACACTTATGACAACAAAAATTGATGCCAAGAGACTCCTAAATCAATGATTCTTGGACTAGAAATGACAAAGAAGTGAGTGCCATAAGATTGATACGTTGCAGAACGTGGGAGGTTGATGGGCCGAAAGAGAGCAGACTATAACCAAGTAGCTTGATTAAATAACATGACAGGTCTCCGACTCAATTAATAATTAATACAAAATTCTGCATATTAATATTCTAATATTTTGTATATAATAAAAAGCAAGGTGTAAAAAAACTGATACAAATTGGAAAGGAACTGCATTAAAACTCAATTATGCCTACAATAGTTTTGTAGTTTTTGCAGGTAGCAACTACCCCCAAACTCACCCTCGGTCGATGGCCAAATTGTGTTTGTATAGGATTGCTAATACCGAAGCAGATCCAAATTGAGCAAAACCCACAAGGTTAGATTTTTAGTCTCCTAGTCCCACTTGTGGTGCCAGAATTTCTACTTTATGACCAAGTTTAGGAAGCTTGGCCGCCCGGCGGCCCACCGCATGTCAATGCTCAGGTCAGTTATGTCTGATATTCTCCCTCTCCTTCCTAATTTCTAGCTCCTTTGCGTTTTCTTATTGTTTTTACTTGTTCTTCCTACAGAACTATGGTGTCACAACTCGTGAAGCATGAGCGGATTGAAACAACAGTGGCCAAGGTAGCATTTGATTTTATTTTAATTTCCTTTTTTTTGGTGTTGATTGGGCTTGGCATTTCATCACTGATAATGGTCATCCAATTTTTTTAGGTCATTGATTTATCATTTTTGTTTTAAGAGTAATATTTTAGGGATAGAAAGCTTTATTTCATACACTTATACTAGTTTGACTTCAATTCTACTTAATGCAAGGCAAAGGAAGTTCGACGTTTTGCTGACAGAATGGTACAACTCGGGAAAGAGGTATGCTTCATCCTCCCTTTTTTACTGAAGCTTAAAGGCATTTTCTTCATTGACTTCCCTACAATTTTATTCTCCGAACCTATTAACAACTTTAATTCATTAGAGGTGATATTTTTGACTTCCAATGCTGATAAGTTTGCTTTCTTTTTCCGGAAAAATTACCATATTGAAGTATGTGCCTGCTTGCTTTGGTGTTTATCTCAATGGTTGATATCTATTTGTTTGCAATGCTTATTATAGGGTTTGAATTGCCCTGGTTGTGGGTTAACCGAGTTTTTCATCTAAATGCGTTACCCTGAAAAGTAGATGCTTTAGTTCAAGTTTTAAAGCAACAATATTGATCTTATTACTTATTGTAAAAATATAATGCCGTTCTTCCTTGTTTCTTTGGATGCAAGGTCAGTGATGATTTGTTTTAATAAAAAAATGTTATGAATGATAACATGATAGCCTTGGAAGTTTTTCTTAAGCTTTTTTTCATCTTATTAAATGCAACCACCAGCTCAAAATTATCAGCATCTTCATTATTGGCCTTAACCCTACTATTTGCAATTGGCTTTATCAATCCTCGTTTTCTAATTTCTCTATATATTATTTGTGCTAGGGCGGCATCTAAGACATCCAACATCACTGTTACAATAGCTGCTTATGTAGTTACCCATCACAACACTCACAATTGATGTCTTGCTGTTGAGCAATTACTAAGTTTCATTACTTACCAATTCTATTTCTATTTTTGTTCGACTTATGTTATGATTCTACATTAGTTTCACATTGTTGTTCTAATGATTTTCTCTATGGATGATTGTACATATACGTTTGGATCATAGGCATGATTAGGTTGGTTAAGTTCTATGATTCTATGAATGATACTATGATATGATTGGAAAATATTGAGATCTTTGTTATCTGTTCTTTGAATATTTTGGCGAGAAGTTCTTGCTCATTATATTGTTTTACTGCTAATTTTCTTTTCTATACATAACTCTTGCCCGAAACATTATGTTAGTTATCGAAGTGCCCCTCTACCTTATTTAGTTTTTTTTATTCCTATGTTCTCCAAACTAGCCCAATGAAGGATCTAAAAAAAAAGAGAGAGATAATAAAGAGGCTGGAGAGAAAGGTTTATTTTGGAATGCTTGGAGGGTGATCCGAGATTTGGTGCTATGAGAAATTTGTTCTATGGGAGGTAGGTTACCATGACTTTATTTAAGAAGACAGTGATTATGTTCCCTGCGTTTTCTCATGCTTCTTTTTTTTTCCTTTTTCCGTTGGAATGATAATTTGATGGTGTATTGACGACTTGTAGTATGTAACTTTTGGTATAATTTTTGTTCTGATATTCCCATGCATTTTCTTGAGATTTTATCAGATTTATACCCTTTATCTTGTATTCCCATGATACTATACCATATATGATGTGGTGTTTTACTATAAATGGGATGTACATTGTTCTGTTATGATGTTAAGTGATCATATAATCGATTATTTCTTATGTTACCTACTAAATAAATTTTACATGTGATTTGCTAGTTTCTTGATTGTTGGGGTTTTTTTTTGCTCTAGGCATGTTCTTACCCACTATGGGATATTTTTATGCATTTTGGAAGTGATTCCATGTGGTATTGCAAGTGCTGATATTGATTGAATTTTGTCTGTTGTTTCCTATTTTAAATACTATTGTCTATTATTGTATTTTTTGCCATACTATTATACTGTCATGAAGTGTCATATAATATGTGTGCCTTCAAATTGGTTCTTATAGAATGCAATAGAGAATTAATCGACCAATAATCTCTAAAGCCCATAGCTCAAAGATGTTTCTTTAAATGAATTGTGAATTCAAAAAGCTTATTTTAATTTTGGGGGAGATCAAGGGATTCTAAAGGAGCTAACTCTTAAGGTTAATTACATCTTGGGAATATTTGAAAAAAAATATTAAAGAATTTGCATGTGCTCATTTTGGGCAGGGCAATTCAAGATCCAAGTTCAAAGAGATTTTGGCAAATGGTTGTATGAAATCTTGGGCTTTCTAGTCCGCTAGGATGGTTTAGCTCAAAGGAGACCACCTAGGAAAAAGGAAAATGGACTTACATGTCGAAAATACCAGATAATGAATTTTATATTATTAGAGCAAATAGGGTCATGGCTCCTTGAGTTGCAAGAAGATTGTTTTCCCAATTGAAAAGATGGCTATGAGGGGCAGATTGATAAGGCAAACAATCTATCCTAAATGTTTAGGGGAATGGCCTTAGTTTAGATCCCATGGTTTCTTTGAAGGCCCTTGCCTTCGTTGTCAAAGAGGTAGTTGACCCACCTGACTATGAAGATCCTTGTCAGTAGCCATGATTTGCATTGTCTAAGAGAATCTCATAGACTTGGGATGTATGCACAAAAGGGAGAATTAGAATACAAGAGAAGAAAATATTAAAGACTAGAATTAGCTTAAAGGATACGAGGACTAACATAAATGATTTGAGGATTAACCTGCTGGACGAAAATGCTAACTTAAAGGATTGAAGGATTAGCCTAAAGGATAGGAAGATGGTCCTAGTTAAGTTCCTATGGTTTTTCATTTTTTCAGCTCTTGGTCCACTTAACTAAATTAGCTTAAAGGATATGAGGACTAACATAAAGGATTTGAGGACTAACCTGATGGATGAGAATGCTAACTTAAGGATTGAAGGATTAGCCTAAAGGATAGGAAGATGGTCCTAGTTACGTTCCTATGGTTTTTCATTATTTCAGCTCTTTAAAGCTCTTGGTATACTTAACTGAAAGTTAACTCAATTTAACTTCTAATATTCTTTAGAATAACAATGAGTTACACTGTCCAAAGGAGCTTATATATTTTGAGGGGTAGCATAACGCATACATAGTTTAAGGTTGATGGACGAGATTTATACTTCACAATCAAAGGAGAAGCGCAGATTGGACTCATATTACCACTTTGATAGTACATGCCTTGATTGGCATATGAAACATAGGCTCTTCAAGCTAAAAGTGGAGCAAAAAAGAAAGTCTTCTATATTATGAATACACCCATAGAGGCTAAAGACAAAGGAACTTTATTGCTTACTCCTTTATGTGAATTATTAGATACATGCAAACTTACAAGTCCGTGTCATGACATGAGTCAACTTGGCTTTATGCTAAGAAGTTACTCGTGTAAGTTCAGCATGACAACCCATATGTTTGGTCACTTTATTGCTATAAATACTGATTAAGCATGCATAATTTAAGAAAAGTTTGATCTAGAGAGGTTATGCAATTATAATTTGGGGCATTCACATACATACCACCCAATACCTATATTTATTTACATATCTCACACATATATTTTGTTTTTTATGTTCCTCCCACCCAACTTTTATATCACATCAAAATACCATTATTATAACCTTTAAAATGTGAAATATACCATTTCGTGCATAAGGTGTCATATATGTAAAACTTATGTTATGTAAACACATAGGAATTGAATGGTATGTTTTTAAACCCTTAGAAATTGAATGGTTAACTCAATTTAACTTGTATTATTCTAATCAATAACAATGAGTTACACCGTCCAAAGGACCTTATAGGTCTAGAGGGGTGAGATAACACATACATAGTTTAAGATTCATGGACGAGATTTAACTGCACAATCACACAATCAAAGGCCCAAATTAGACTCATATTACCACTTTGATAGTACATGCCTTGATTGACATATGAAACGTAGGCTCTACAAGCTAAAAGTGGAGCAGAAAGGAACTCTTCTATAGTATGGAATACACCCATAGAGTCTAAAGAGAGAGGGACTTCACATATAATTAAGGTGTGATTCTTAGCCTAAAACTATTGCAAATATACACATTGCGACTTATAACTTGAAGTTTTCATTAGAGGCTAATGAAGCCTAACATTTGGCTTACAGTCTTGCTTGAAATGGACAACCACATAGACTCATTTAGGCATTTTTAAAATGTTAGGTTGTTTTCCTCATGTAGTTATGTATGAATAAGACTTACTCTAGGGTTAGTTTTAGTTATTAGGTTTCTCGGGATTGAGTTCTCTGAGTATTGGCTAAATGTTAGAGCGCATATGCTCCTCAAGTTCCCCAAGTATTAGTTTGACTTAGGTTTGCATATTCAATTAGCCAATCCATATATTTTGATATTTTTGGTGTATACATCGTAATAAAATGGAATGAAGCCTTCTCTTTTTATTAAACATTCATAGAAAATTACTAAAAATTTATAAGAAAAGCTAGAGGCCGTCTCCGCTCAATTTGTACGCCCCTGGGCCGACCTTTTGCTCGATGACGAACAATCTGACCCATGTTTGGTCGAGCTAATAGATGGACTGCCTGCTTGCGGCCGGATTGACCTTCAGCCCGAGATCTTCAAGTGCAAAGGTCTTCTTCAGGACATGCTCGTAGTAGCGTGCAATGCGTCTCTTTACTTCCTTCTGACGGAGAGCAGATATGGTGCGGATCTCCTCCACCAAATTTAATGCAAGTGTTGCTCTCTCGTCATTTGCTCTCAGCCACTCTATCAAGTCATCGAAAGCTAAAGCAGTTACCACTTGTTGACTGTGGTGATTGTACTTTTACTGGTAACATAGCCTCCATCTTGTACAATAACATAATGGCGTTTGCCCTGTGGTGGTCGACGACATTGTTCGTGTCGCCTAAAGGATGGACTGTAGGACATCGACCCATTTCCTCTTTTATCTCCTTTAACTTTTTTTCTCAGTAGGTTGAAAATTATTTTGTTAGCAGCTTCGACTTGTCCGTTGGTTAAAGGTTGATGTACTGACACATTTCAGTTTGTTGCCTTGGCTTTAGCAGAAGTCTTTCACTCCTTTGTCCGTGAGTTGGGTTTCGTTGTCTGTGATGAGGACGAGTTGCTGTCTATACCTGCAAATGAGGTTTGTTTAGATGATGTTCTAAACAATCTATGTTATTATGTGGGTGAGCAGCTTTGCTTCTATCTACTTGGTGAAATAATCCACCGTGACTAGGAGAAACTTATGCTGGCCTTTTGACGGTGAAGTGACTTTAGGATATCGATTCCCCAGTCGGTGAAAGGCTAGGGACTGACGATCGGCTGCAACCTTTGGGTTAGATGATGTTGTAGTGGTGCGTTCTTCTGGCACTGCTCGTACATCTTTGAGAATTCCTCTCTATCATTTAGGAGTGTTGGTCAGAAGCATCCTTCTTGCTCATACCTCTTTGAGAATTTTTCTGTATCATTTAGGAGTGTTGGCTAGAAGTATTTTTATCGCTACATCCCGTGTGCCTAGGTCTTTCCTCCTGAATGACTTCCACAACTCCTGAATGTATCTCTCGTAGGAGATTCCTCTTTTCACCCTCGCACATGCATCTCAAATAAAGAGAGGTGGTCGACTTCTGAAAGAATTTTCTTTCAATCAATAGGTATTGGGCGGCCTTGCATTGAGCCTTTTTGGATTGGTGATTTCTTCCTCTATTTTTCTAGTCTACAGGAAGTGGGTGCAAGCTTCTAACTTGTTCGGTCTGCACTTTTATTACTTTGGATTCCTCGAATGTTGTTCACAATAACTTTCGAGCCTTCCCTTCCCCCAAGAAGATACACTTAGAGAGGATGTCCACCAATTGATTGCCCTTCGTGGTGATGTGCTCTATTCCGAAATTGACAAACTTTCAAATTTCAGCTTTGGCTTGCTGAGATACTTAGCCGTCATTTGCCTCTGGCTTCGAATTCTTTGTTTACTTGGTTCATTAGCTGGGTGTCTAACTTTATGTGCAAATGCCGGGAGCCGAAGCCGCAAGCTAGACGCAATTCGACAATAAGGCTTTGTACTTTACCTGGTTATTGGTGACCTCAAACTCAATGGCTACCGAATGGTAGTATGCTCTCCAGTCGGACTGCTCAAAGCCAGTCCTATTCCTTCTCACCCATGATTAGAGGCTCCATCGAAGTACAAGGTCCATGTCATTCAGTCGACATTGGTCCCTTCGCTTGGTAAGCACTGTTCCATGAAGTTTACCAGGAAATTTGTTGCCGCTTATGCTTTGATCGCTATTCTTGGGATGTATGCGATGTCAAATTCACTTAGCTCCATTAGGAGTGTAAATGAGCCGAGCTTGAGCAAGCTCAAGGCTTGTTCGTGTTCGACTCGTTAAATTTATTTTTGCACGTGTTCAGTTCATTTATAATTCGAGCTTTAAAATATTATTCGTGTTGGACTCATTTATTTAACAAACGATTTGAACATGAGTTTCTTAACGAGTCAAACATGAGTTGTTCATGAATTACGAGCTTTTTTGACAGTCCTACATTGAGATGGGATTGGGCTTAGGCTTGTTTTTTTCTTTTTGGCATTTAAATACATACCAACCAATTCTTATTTTTTCACATATATAACACCTAAATTTTACATTTTGCATTTATACCATTGTCTCTTATATGCATTTTTTAAAATATAATATAAAAATTAATATTAAAAAAATGATATAAATAATTTTTTAAATTACTTAAATTTCAAGCCAAAATGAGACAAATACGAGCAAACAAATCTTTAGTTGTGTTCAACTTATTTATAAATCGAGCTAAAAAAAATTATTCTTTTTCGACTCGCTTGCTTAGCAAACGAATCAAACATGAGTAACTAACGAGCCGAACACGAGCTGTTTGCGAACAAGTTTTTTTGATAGCCCTAAGCTGTACCACCCACTTTAGGAATTGGCTAGAATGCTTCGGTCGAGTGAGGACAGATTTCAACGCATGGTCAGTGACTACCCGAATAGGATGCATTGGGAAGTTTGGTTTGAGCCAGCGAGCTGCATAATCAAATCAAAAGCTAATTTTTTCTTGATCAGATAGATGAGTTCGACATCCCATAGGACTCTACACTGTGCTGGTGTAGTAGATTGGGAATTGCTTTCCTAACCCTTCACAAACTAGTACAGAAGTTGATGTCCTCAGGTCCTACTATGTACAAAGAGAGCTTTTCATTTGGCTTTGGGCTTTGCAACAATGGCGGTGATACTAAGTAATCCCTTAACTTCATGAATGCTTCCTCACTATCAGTCAACCAGACGAAGTTCATGATATTTCTAAGTGTTTTGAAGAACGTTGAGCATTTGTCTCTTGCTTTCGAGATGAATCGACTAAAACCTGTTGTCCAACCTATCTACTTCTGGACTTCTTTGGTGTTTTAGGGGANTGCTTTCTGCCACTCTATCAAGTCATCAAAAGCTAAAGCAGTTACCACTTGTTGACTGTGGCGATTGTACTTGTACTGGTAACATAGCCTCCATCTTGTACAATAACATAATGGCGTTTGTCCTGTGGTGGTCGACGACATTGTTCGGGTCGCCTAAAGGATGGACTGTAGGACATCGCCCCATTTCCTCTTTATCTCCTTTAACTTTTTTTCTCAGTAGGTTCAAAATTATTTTGTTAGCAGCTTCGATCTGTCCGTTGGTTAAAGGTTGATGTACTGACACATTTTAGTTTGATGCCTTGGCTTTGGTAGAAGTCTTTCACTTCTTTGTCCGTGAATTGGGTTTCATTGTCTGTGATGAGGACGAGTTGCTGTCTATACCTGCAAATGAGGTTTGTTTAGATAATGTTCTAAACAATCTCCGTTATTATGTGAGTGAGCAGCTTTGCTTCTATCTAATTAGTGAAATAATCCACCGTGACTAGGAGAAACTTATGCTGGCCTTTTGACAGTGAAGTGACTTTAGGATATCGATTCCCCAGTCAGTGAAAGGCTAGGGACTGACGATCGGCTGCAACCTTTGGGTTAGCTGATGTTGTAGTGGTGCGTTCGTCTGGCACTGCTCGTACATCTTTGAGAATTTTTCTCTATCATTTAGGAGTGTTGGTCAGAAGCATCCTTCTTGCTCGTACCTTTTTGAGAATTTTTCTGTATCATTTAGGAGTGTTGGCTAGAAGTGTGTGCATGGGTCTTTCATCCTGATTAACTTCCACAACTCCTGAATGTATCTCTCGTAGGAGATTCCTCTTTTCACCCTCGCACATGCATCTCAAATAAAGAGAGGTGGTCGACTTCTGAAAGAATTTTCTTTCAATCAATAGGTATTGGGCGGCCTTGCATTGAGCCTTTTTGGATTGGTGATTTCTTCCTCTATTTTTCTAGTCTACAGGAAGTGGGCGTAAGGATCCATATAGCTTCTAACTTGTTCAGTCTGCACCTTTATTACTTTGGATTCCTCGAATGTTGTTCACAATAACTTTCGAGCCTTCCCTTCCCCCAAAAAGATACACTTAGAAAGGATGTCCACCTATCGATTGCCCTTCGTGGTCATGTGCTCTATTCTGAAATTGACAAATTTTCAAATTTCAGCTTTGGCTTTGCTGAGATACTTAGCCGTCATTTGCCTCTGGCTTCGAATTCTTTGTTTACCTGGTTCACCAGCTGGGAGTCTAACTTTACGTGCAAATGCCCGGAGCCGAAGCCGTAGGCTAGACGCAATTTGACAATGAAGGCTTTGTACTTTGCCTGGTTATTGGTAACCTCAAACTCAATGGCTATCGAATGGTAGTATGCTCTCCAGNTTCTTTGTTTACCTGGTTCACCAGCTGGGAGTCTAACTTTACGTGCAAATGCCGGGAGCCGAAGCCGTAGGCTAGACACAATTCAACAATGAAGGCTTTGTACTTTGCCTGTTTATTGGTGACCTCAAACTCAATGGCTACCGAATGGTAGTATGCTCTTCACTTGGACTGCTCAAAGCCAGTCCTATTCCTTCTCACCCATGATTAGAGGCTCCATCGAAGTACAAGGTCCATGTCATTCAGTCGACATCGGTCCCTTC
This sequence comes from Phalaenopsis hybrid cultivar, assembly GCA_002079205.1. NCBI lineage: Eukaryota > Viridiplantae > Streptophyta > Magnoliopsida > Asparagales > Orchidaceae > Phalaenopsis > Phalaenopsis hybrid cultivar. The sequence goes on along the minus strand of JXCR01142996.1, from coordinate 19,271 downwards.
GCTTGGCAAGCACTGTTCCATGAAGTTTACCAGGAAATTTGTTGCCGCTTATGCTTTGATGGCTATTCTTGGGATGTAGGCGATGTCAAATTTACTTAGCTCCATTAGGGGTGTAAATGAGCCGAGCTTGAGCAAGCTCAAGGCTTGTTCGTGTTCGACTCGTTAAATTTATTTTTGCACATGTTCAGTTCATTTATAATTCGAGCTTTAAAATATTGTTCGTGTTGGACTCATTTATTTAACAAACGATTTGAACATGAGTTGCTTAACGAGTCAAAAACGAGCTGTTTATGAACAACAAGCTTTTTTGACAGCCCTAACTTGAGATGGGATCGGGCTTAGGCTTGTTTTTTTCTTTTTGGCATTTAAATACATACCAACCAATTCTTATCTTTTCACATATATAACACCTAAATTTTACATTTTGCATTTATACCATTGTCTCTTATATACATTTTTTAAAATATAATATTAAAAAAATGATATAAATAATTTTTTTATTACTTAAATTTCAAGCCAAAATGAGACAAATACGAGCAAACAAATCTTTAGTTTTGTTCAACTTATTTATAAATCGAGCTCAAAAAATTATTCTTTTTCGACTCGCTTGCTTATCAAACGAATCAAACATGAGCTATCTAACGAGCCGAACACGAGCTGTTTGCGAACAACAAGCTTTTTTTATAGCCCTAAGCTCCACCACACACTTTAGGAATTGGCTAGAGTGCTTCGGTCGAGTGAGTACAGATTTCAACGCATGGTCACTGAATATCCGAATAGGATGCATTGAGAAGTTTGGTTTGAGCCAGCGAGCTGCATAATCAAATCAAAAGCTAATTTTTTCTTGATCAGATAGATGAGTTCGACATCCCATAGGACTCTACACTGTGCTGGTGTAGTAGATTGGGAATTGCTTTCCTAACCCTTCACAAACTAGTACAGAAGTTGATGTCCTCAGGTCCTACTATGTACAAAGAGAGCTTTTCATTTGGCTTTGGGCTTTGCAACAATGGAAGTGATACTAAGTAATCCTTTAACTTCATGAATGCTTCCTCATTATCAGTCAACCATACGAAGTTCATGGTATTTCTAAGTGTTTTGAAGAAAGTTGAGCATTTGTCTCTTGCTTTCGAGATGAATCGACTAAGATCTGTTATCCGACCTATCTACTTTTGGACTTCTTTGGTGCTTTAGGGGGAAGACATGTTTAACAATGTCTGCACTTTTTCAAGATTTGCTTTGATTCCCTCTGCATTTAAGAGGTAGCCAAAGAATTTGCTCGTAGAGGCTCCAAATGTGCACTTAAGTGGGTTTAATTTCATGTTAAATTTTTTAAGTTTTACAAATGTTTCTTTTATGCTGGTTATATTTTGTTTGGCCGACTAACTCTTAACACTAATACATCATCAACATACACTTTAATATTCTTGCTCTTTTCATGAGACGTTGGTAAGTATCCCCAGTGTTTTTAAGCCCAAAGGGCTTTACATTACAACAAAATACACCCTCACTAGTAATAAAAAAAAACTTTTCTATAGCCCCGGGGTGTATTTTGATCTGTTGGTAGCTAGAAAATGCATCTATAAAGCTCATTACAGAATGCCCGACTGCTGATTCCACCTGTGCATCGATCCTTAGTAAAGAGTAGCTGCTTTTTAGGCAAGTTGAGTATAAGTAGGTGAAGTCGACACACATCTTCTATTTGTCCTTCACCTTCTACACCATGACCACATTGGAGACCAACATTGATTTTGCCCCTCTTGGATGTAGCTGACTTCCTTGAATTTTTGCACCTCCTACCTAATCAGACCCATCACGTCATTGCCAAATATTCAATCTTCTGCTTCATTGGTCGAGAGGCCAGATTGACATTCAACTAGTGGCAGGTGACGTCCAATGGTATGCCTGACATCTCCGCCGCTAACCAGACGAATAATTCATGATGCTCTCGGAGGTTTTCGACCAACTAATCCTTATGTTTTGCATCAAAAGTTTTACTAATTAGGAAACACTTACCAGGCTCCCTTTTGGTTACGGGTATGTCCATGATGGTCTCATTGGTCTTAAGACCCCCTTCATTTTAGTGTTTGAGATTGAGCGACTCTTGCTACACTTTGCCAACTGCTTGGAGATAACAATTTTGAGGCTGCTCTAGGTTTTCTCGCACAGTGATTTTCCTCAATGCCATCCAGAACCTTCATTGCTATGTGGTATGTAGAGACCACAACCTGGTAGCCATTCAGGAGGGGGCGACCGATGATTGCATTGTACATCAGTGGAGAATCCACCACCAAAAACTCCATGTGCACAATTTTCTCGCCATTCTATCCGTAGGTGATTGGTAGTGTTATTACTGCAATAACTTCCTTTCCTCCCCCCGAGAATCCAAAGAGAGGTCCAGTCGGTGCTACCAATCTTTCGGTGTTGTGCAAAGTACTATCGATCTGGTAGTTGCTGATCATGGTAGTTATGAAAATGACATCATTGTTGGGGTTCCCTTTGGGAGGTTTATCGACATTGATGAAGATGAGTGGTGATGGGTGTTGTGCTTTGGAATGATGGCGGCCACGCATAGGTCGCCAACCCAAACCTTTCTTGGCCGGCACGTTTTGGGGGTGTTGCGGCTTTTACTATGATAGCCGGAACTAACCTAGCAATTTGAATGGCATTAGCCCTTGTCTGTTCTGGATTTCTTCACTCAGAGCCTTCTTGTGTCTCTGTCTCACCGCTTCGGGTGCCACGAACTCCTTAAGCTTCCATGCTCTGATGAACTCCTCGATTAGGCTTTGGATGTGTCGACATTCCTCTGTGTCATGACCGTGACCATGATGATATGCACAATACTTCCTAGGGTCCCACAAAATATGAGCGACGCTTTCTTGAAGTACTACTTGTTTTAGATGATTTCCACTAGTTCTTCCATCAACACCCTCAAGGGCGTGGTCCTCTGTGTCTTGTGTTCATTCTCAAGCGGCTCATGATATCGAGATGGCACATGGTCGGTGTACCTCTGTTGTCCATCATGTTGGTTGTTTTGGTCGGCCCCCTTATGCTCTCGGGGCGATCGACTGTCCTCGTGCTTGGGACGGATGGCTGGATGCTGATCCTTTGTAGATCTCCACCCACTGTTCTATTGGGTTCTCTTTTGCAGACGGTTGGATGGTTCTTGTTTGTAATAGTGGTCGTGGACATTTTCCTCAGCGGTGATGTGCTTGTTGGCCATCTCAAGCAAATCGGCCTGTTTGTAATCCCTTGGTTAAGGCTGCATGAGCCATTTTGGGCTCTAAGTCCCTTACTTCCAGCATCTCCTCCTTTAACCGAGTGATGTAAGAACACAAGATCTCATGCTCTCCCTGCTTGTTGTGCTCTCTTCGGTGGTTTCTGCACTCAGGCAAACCGAGCCACGAATAATCACTTGAAATCAACAAAGGATGTGATTACCTCAATGAGTAACCCATTGAATCACCCGAGGACTGATTTCCTCAGCATGCCAAAGAAAAGACGAAATTTTAGTGCGTTAGTATTTTTGAGCTGGCAGACCGATGACTCAAATGATGCGATGTGATTGATCGGGTTAGACCAACCTTTTAGGAATCAGGTGAAGGGGCTTTGAACTTCTTTGGGGGTTCAACGACCTAAATCTGTCTCGGGATTGCGTTCTCCCGCTATAGGAGGGCCTCCGTGCGCTGCCCAAGTCATTGTTTGTTCACAAGCGCAAACTCAACACTATCTTGGTACTAGGATTCAACGTCTCTCTCAACACCCTAAGCCGCTCAGCGGCCTTGGGGTTTTGGTTCTTCTAGTCGGTGACTTTGGTTTTGTGAAAACTGCTCCGTGCCTCCAAGGATTACTCGGGTCAACTCTACCACCTGCCCCAACATCTTGTCCCTCAACTCTAGATTTTGTTGTCGCGTAAGTTTCCCTGTGTAATTCATGTTTCTTGTGTCTCTCAGATGGGCTTGTTCTATGAGTTTTGCTCTTCTTATTGTTGGTATATTCATGCTCACCATACCTTTTACGATGTTGACTTTGAGATTGCCCCGTCCCGAGAATGCGTTCTCCCGCTAAAGGGGGGCCTCCGTGCGCTGCCCAAGTCATTGTTTGTTCAGAAGCGCGAATTCAACACTATCTTGGCACTAGGATTCCACGACTCTCTCAGCACCCTAAGCCGCTCAGCGGCCTTGGGGTTCTAGTTCTTCTAGTCGGTGACTTTGGTTTTGTGAAAACTGCTCCGTGCCTCCAAGGGCTGCTCCGGTCAACTCCGCCATCTGCCCCAACATCTTGTCCCTCAACTCTAGATTTTGTTGTCGCGTAAGTTTCCTTGTGTAATCCATGTTTCTTGTGTCTCTTAGATGGGCTTGTTCTATGAGTTTTGCTTTTCTTGTTGTTGGTATGTTCATGCTCACCATACCTTTTACGATGTTGACTCTTATATTGCCTCGTAAAATGCTCCCAAGGTATAGAGCCTAGGAGAGAGAGAGAGAGAGTAGATTGGTTTGAATAATCTATTTTTGCATTTTGCTATAGAAAGGTCCCTCTATTTATATATTAGGAGGTATTAAGTGTACATTTTACCTTGCCTATCCCTGTTTGAAATAAGGACCTCTTAGGGCATTTTGGTCATAAATAAATACAAGAGTAAAATAACAAATGAATAAAATAAAATAAAAAGAGGTCTCCAATTTGACTCTCTCATTCTCCAGTCGTCAGAGGTTGGGTCTTTGGTCGGTTTATATAAGAGTCTTCAGTTGGTCGAACTTAGGCTTTCGGTTTGTCAAACCGTGGGCTTATGGTAGGTCGAATTAGGGGTTTTTGGTTGGCCATACTGTAGTTCTTGGGTTGCCCAGGGTCTGGATCTTCGGTTGGCTAGACTATGGGCCTTCAATCGGCCAATGTATGGACCTTAGATCACCAGGCTATGGACCTTCGGCGGGCCAGGCTACAGGCATTTGGCGGGCCAGGCTACAGGTATTTGGCGGGCTAGGCTACAGGCATTCGGTCGGCTCAGGTATGGATCTTTGGTTGGCTCGCTCTCTTGATCTGATCACAATTATCTCTTTTTCTTTTTGATGAGAATCTTATTATCATGATGAGATTAGGCTGTCAGGTAAAAGATACTTTACCGTCATCTAATAGGTTGCTCAACCCCCTTCAACAAGAATGCCGCTAGGGAGTTGTGTAGATGCCTTATTGGGTGCTACTGTCCGTGAATGGTTTTTGAGGTTTTTTCCGCGGTAAATTGTGGTGTTTTTTTGAGGGGCTTCACTGTTCCCCTTTCTTGGAGGATGTTCCTTGGTCCTTGCCTGAAGGGGTTGTTGTTCAACAGGTTCTGTATATTTTCTTGGAGTAGCCTTGGTTAGTCCTTGGATTTAATGGGTTTATGTTGTTGTGATCTCTTACTTTTGGTGGACCATCTTTAGCCACACTTTTATTTTAGGATCATAAGATTTCTCTGGGATTCGTGCTGACACATTATGGGTGTACACAAGGGTAATCTTTGCGAAATGATGTTGAATAGGTGGAGAAATATGAAGTAGGGCTAGCCAAGGAGAGCCTTTGCCTTGACTAGATTGGCATCATTTTATTTTATGTTTATGAGGTAAAGGAACATCTTATAAGAATGTCCTTTAAATTAGACTCTGGTATGAATTATTTTTGGAGAGTTTCAAGAATGTTGAGAGCTTCTACTCTCTTATCTCTGATGCTGTGTCTTCGAAGGCCAAGCCTAATGATGAAGAGGAAAACAATGCACCATCAGAAAGTTGACTCTATTTTTTTTACAGTTTCTTTTTTAAATTAATTGAGTTTAAAATGCTTGTACTTAACATTTATTGATGATTGATATAACTTTTACAAATGTTTGTTTTCTTTTTTTTTTCCATATGTATTTGTGATTTTAATGTTCATATTTGAATTCCAAACTATTGCGCTGAGTTCTTATTCCTATTATGGAGTTGGTTTCACGTTTTTATNTTGTTTGGTCGACTAACTCTTAACACTAATACATCATCAACATACACTTTAATATTCTTGCTCTTTTGATTAAGAAAAATTATATTCATGAGACGTTGGTAAGTATCCCCAGTGTTTTTAAGCCCAAAGTGCATTACATTACAACAAAATACACCCACACTAGTAATAAAAAAAAAGACTTTTCTATAGCCCTGGGGTGTATTTTGATCTGTTGGTAGCTAGAAAATGCATCTATAAAGCTCATTATAGAATGCCCAACTGCTGATTCTACCTGTGCATCGATCATTAGTAAAGAGTAGTTGCCTTTTAGGCAAGTTGAGTTTAAGTAGGTGAAGTCGACACACATCCTCTATTTGTCGTTGACCTTCTACACCATGAACACATTGGAGACCAACATTGATTTTGCCACTCTTGGATGTAGCCGACTTCCTTGAATTTTTGCACGTCCTCCCTAATCAGATCCATCACGCCATTGCCAAGTATTCAATCTTCTGCTTCATTGGTCGAGAGGCCAGATTGACATTCAACTGGTGGCAGGTGATGTCCAATGGTATGCCTGACATCTCCGCCGCTAACCTGACGAAGAATTCATGATGCTCTCGGAGGGTTTCGACCAACTAATCCTTATTTCTTGCATCAAAAGCTTTACTGATTAGGAAACACTTACCGGGCTCCCTTTTGGTTACTGGTATGTCCATGATGGTCTTTGGTCTTGAGACCCCCTTCATTTTAGTGTTTGAGATTGAGCGACTCTTGCTCCACTTTGCCAACTGCTTGGAGATAACAATTTTGAGGCTGCTCTAGGTTTTCTCACACTGTGATTACCTCAATGCCATCCAAAAGCTTCATTGCTATGTGTTACGTAGAGACCACGACCTGGTAGCCATTTAGGAGGGGGCGACCAATGATTGCATTGTACATCAGTGGAGAATCCATCACCAAAAACTCCATGTGCGCAATTTTCTCGCCATTCTATTCGTAGGTGATTGGTGGTGTTATCACTCCAATAACTTCCTTTCCTCCCCCCGAGAATCCAAAGAGAGGTCCAGTCGGTGCTACCAATCTGTCAGTATCGTGCAAAGTACTATCGATCTGGTAGTTGTTGATCGTGGTAGTTATGAAAATGACATCATTGTAGTGGTTCCCTTTGGGAGGTTTATCGACATTGATGAAGATGAGTGGTGATGGGTGTTGTGCTTTGGAATGATGGCGGCCACGCATAGGTCGCCAACCCAAACCTTTCTTGGCCGGCACGTTTTGGGGGTGTTGCGAATTTTACTATGATAGCTGGAACTAACCTAGCAATTTGAATGGCATTGGCCCTTGTCCGTTCTGGATTTCTTCACTCAGAGCCTTCTTGTGTCTCTGTCTCACCGCTTCGGGTGCCACGAACTCGTTAAGCTTCCATGCTCTTATGAACTCCTCGATTAGGCTTTGGATGTGTCGACATTCCTCCGTGTCATGACCGTGACCATGATGATATGCACAATGCTTCCTAGGGTCCCACAACATATGAGCGGCGCTTTCTTGAAGTACTACTTGTTTTAGATGATTTCCACTAGTTCTTCCATCAACACCCTCAAGGGCGTGGTCCTCTGTGTCTTGTGTTCATTCTCAAGCGGCTCATGATATCGAGATGGCAGATGGTCGATGTACCTTTGTTGTCCATCATGTTGGTTGTTTTGGTCGGCCCCCTTATGCTCTCGGGGCGACTGACTGTCCTCGTGCTTGGGACGGATGGGTGGATGCTGATCCTTTGTAGATCTCCACCAACTGTTCTATTGGGTTCTCTTTCGCAGACGGTTGGATGGTTCTTGTTTGTAATAGAGGTCGTGGACATTTTGTTCAGTGGTGATGTGCTTGTTGGCCATCTCAAGCAATTCGACCTGTTTCTAATCCCTGGGTTAAGGCTGCGTGAGCCATTCTAGGCTCCAAGTCTCTTACTTCCAGCTCCTCCTTAAACCGAGTGATGTAAGAACACAAGATCTCATGCTGTCCCTGCTTGTTGTGCTCTCTTCGGTGGTTTCTGCACTCAGGCAAACCGAGCCACGAATAATCTCTTGAAATCAACAAAGGATGTGATTACCTCAATGAGTAACCCATTGAACCACCTGAGGGCTGATTTCCTGAGCATGCCAAAGAAAAGACGAAATTTTAGTGCGTTAGTATTTTTGAGCGGGCAGGCCGATGACTCAAATGATGCGATGTGATCGATCGGGTTAGACCAACCTTTTAAGGAATCAGGTGAAGGGGCTTTGAACTTCTTTGGGGGTTCAACGACTTAAATCCGTCCCGAGAATGCGTTCTCCCGCTAAAGGGGGGCCTCCGTGCGCCGCCCAAGTCATTGTTTGTTCACAAGCGCAAACTCAACACTATCTTGGTACTAGGATTCAACGACTCTCTCAACACCCTAACCTGCTCAACGGCCTTGGGGTTTTGGTTCTTCTAGTCGGTGACTTTGGTTTTGTGAAAACTGCTCCGTGCCTCCAAGGACTGCTCGGGTCAACTCCACCATCTGCCCCAACATCTTGTCACTCAACTCTAGATTTTGTTGTCGCGTAAGTTTCCTTGTGTAATTCATGTTTCTTGTGTCTCTCAGATGGGCTTGTTTTATGAGTTTTGCTCTTCTTGTTGTTGGTATGTTCATGCTCACCATACCTTTTACGATATTGACTCTGAGATTGCCCCGTCCCGAGAATGCGTTCTCCCGCTAAAGGGGGGCCTCCGTGTGCCGCCCAAGTCATTGTTTGTTCAGAAGAGCGAATTCAACACTATCTTGGTACTAGGATTCAACGACTCTCTCAGCACCCTAAGTCGTTCAGCGGCCTTGGGGTTCTAGTTCTTCTAGTCGGTGACTTTGGTTTTGTGAAAATTGCTCCATGCCTCCAAGGACTGCTCAGGTCAACCCCGCCATCTGCCCCAATATCTTGTCCCTCAACTCTAGATTTTGTTGTCGCGTAAGTTTCCTTGTGTAGTCCATGCTTCTTGCGTCTCTCAGATGGGATTGTTCTATGAGTTTTGCTTTTCTTGTTGTTGGTATGTTCATGCTCACCATACCTTATATGATGTTGACTATTAGATTGCCTTGTAAAATGCTCCCAAGGTATAGAGCCTAGGAAAGAGAGAGAGAGAGAGCGAGAGAGGTAAGAAAGGAGACTAGATTGGTTTGAATAATCTTTTGGCATTTTGCTATAGAAATGACCCTCTATTTATATATTAGGGGGTATTAAGTGTACATTTGACCTGCCTATCCCTGTTTGAAATAAGGACCTGTTGGGGGCATTTTGGTCATAAATAAATACAAGAGTAAAATAACAAATGAATAAAATAAAATAAAAAAGAGGTATCCAATTTGGNCTTTTTGAGCCTTGCTTTCATTTTTTTATACATCTTTGGGCTAGTGCTTGCTTAGGATGGGTTTTACCTTCTTCTGTAGCTTTTTTATTAATTATAGGGATAAAATGATGATCTAGACTTATCGCTTAAAAGAAACCACTTTCACTTTTAATGCTGATCTTGTCACAAAAGAACGAGTACATTTTAGAGTGAGTCTTTTTTGTCAAAAGGATGCTGAAAATGTTTGGCGCGATGATNTAAAATGATGATCTAGACTTATCGCTTAAAAGAAACCACTTTCACTTTTAATGCTGATCTTGTCACAAAAGACCGAGTACATTTTAGAGTGAGACTTTTTTGTCAAAAGGATGCTAAAAATGTTCAGCGCGATGCTTAATCATTTAAAAAATAATAAAAATAAAATAAAATAATTGGAATATGAATCTTGAAGTTGGCCAACTTTAAGCTGAACCTGAAATGAGAAATTTTGT
>JXCR01142994.1:115664-180867 GCA_002079205.1 Phalaenopsis hybrid cultivar | reverse complement strand
ATATATATATATATATACTTATATTATTTTTTTGCTCATATGTTTTTTTATATGTTTATTTGCAGAGTAAGAATAACCCGCTGGGAGTGAAGGCGCTGGCACGTACTCCTGCTATGCCTCAATGGGCAATCACTAATACAGATGGCTTGAGATGCAGAGCTTGAGGGGATCAATGGTTTTAGTTTATAAGCCACTTCTTCAACCCCTCTTGTATAATTTACTTATTTAAACAACTGTTACGTTCCTTAAAAATTGAAAGTGTGGTTGAAAATAAGTCTTTTCAAGTTTCAGCATATGGGCAAAACCAAAACATTTGTCGATGATAAAGGCAAGCGATAGGAAGTTAGGAGTTACTAATTTTTACCAAAAAAAGCTATTTACTTTGGAAATCTTAATTACGAGAAGGCTTGAAAGGAGTGGATGCAAAAAATATTTGTTATGATTTCTTGTCTTTTTAGAAATCATATTAAAAGGAAATCTATAATGTGTGCTGTGTCGAGCCTATTCAGGCTTGTTTGGGACGATTTTCATTTTCATTTTATTTTTTAAAATATTTCAGCGTAGTTTCTGTTTTTGATATGATCAATATTTCATGTTTTTGATATTTTAATATATTTCTTGTTCAAGCATGCTCATGTTATAGGTCACTGCTAGTTTTGAAGAAGGTCATGCCATGTATCATAGCAACAACATATACTCAATGTTGATTACTAGGAGTAAAACAGAATTATCCAAAGATTATGTACATCTTGTTTATGCATTCAATCATTACATATCAAGGGCCAAAGAATCATTGGGTACCATTTTTCCCATCACGGCCCACATAACAAAAGTGTGGCCCACATTGATACCATCAATCAACCTTAAATCATGCCATTCGTTTGCAAATATTACACAGTATTTATGTGTTCACAATTTTCTGTAATTTTAGAAATTACTGTTTCTGTAATATTATCTGAAACAACTTCACGATTCCTTGATCATTTTCCTTGAACATTCTGAACTTCTATAGAAGAACATGCAGTATTCTTATGTTTCAGCATTACAAAACAGCTAGACTTAGGAGCTGTTTAGTTTGGTGCAAAAATGAGTGCACTGCATATCTTTTTAACAAGTTCACAAAAATTGAGTGTTTGATATTGTAAAATTATAATATTTGAAATTCATTTTTAAATGTATTTGGAAATCAATGGATTGAGGCAAATTTCAAATACTTCTTTTTTGTGAAATGTGTTGCACANCTAATTCATTTTTAAATGTATTTGGAATTCAATGGATTGAGGCAAATTTCAAATACACCTTTTTTGTGAAAACTGTTGCACAATGCCGCCTGCCAGCCGTAGCCATTGCCAGTTGGCTACGACTCTCCTGCTGGCTGCCGCGGTCTTCTGTTCATATTCTCCACCGTTTGCTGCCAGCTGCCGTCAGCCTTTAGCCATCAGCCGCCGCTCAATTATTTGTTCATGACCTGGTCCGGAGTACAATGCCAAACCTGCAAACAAGAAATGTCATCTCCTTTGATATAGGGCATTTTGGCTTCTCATATGGTGAGAGCTAAATCCAAATATTTTTTTTTTTACTTTTAAATAACAAATGGTATTATTTTTTAAAAAAATTCATTTTTAAAAGCATATTGAATCATTTTAAANAGCCATTGCCAGTTGGCTACGACTCTCCTGCTGGCTGCCGCGGTCTTCTGTTCATATTCTCCACCGTTTGCTACCAGCCGCCGTCAGCCATCAGCCGCTGCTCAATTATTTGATCATGACCTGGTCCAGAGTACAATGCCAAACCTGCAAACAAGAAATGTCATCTCCTTTGATATAGGACATTTTGGCTTCTCATATGGTGAGAGCTAAATCCAAACATGAAAAAGTAAGAAGATACGTCGAAGAAAAAGTTGAGCCAATTCAGTCGAATCAAGTCCATTTCTGCTACATAAACAACTCTATAGTCCATAGGAACTTTTACAAGGGTCTAAATGTTGAGCCCCTTGGATTATAACAATTTCAGATCATCTCCATACATACGTCATATTAAAGAAAAAAGAATGTGCCTTGTTCATATACACATTTTTACATTTATGAAAATGTGTATATACATATACACATATGGCATAAGTATATATATTAAACTGCATGCTATGTTATGCTATTTATTATCCATAAATATTATATACTTTGATGTATACTTTACACTTTAGATTAATTGACTTGAAAGATTTTCACGAAAAAGAAGTATCCATGTATCCTTTCCTCAAAATGCTCCCATTACTTATCGCTGAGAGATATAGAGTAAGATATACTTCTTTTTGCTCCATACTACGGTCATCACCATCATCATCAACCTTATCCTAACTATTTGGCACTGAATTTATGAATTCTCTTTACTTAATTCCTTTATAGTGCTACATTAGGTTTTAGCTTTTAAACTCTATGTTGTACAAATTTTCTTCTGCAACCTTTAGTCATATTATCATTGATTTAGCACTTTCCCTCAATCCTTCAACAATAATTCTATCTATTTTCTCTATGTTAAAAATATTTAAAAAAATGGGGATTTACATGCGTACTAGACAATTCTTATATATTTACATATCAAATAATTTCTTCGAAACTCATTCAGCTTCCTCGCAAGTACCCGCGATCCTGTCGTTGTAGTCCCAGCTCAGTCGGATCTCAATTGTATTGCTTGGGTACTGTATGTCGTGATTCATTGTTGGCATTCCAGGTGTTATTGGATGGCAACGTTCAGTGCCCAAGGTAACGGTATGCAATTCTGTTGCTGCTTCCCAATTAGCTCTAATTGCACCGCTATTGCAAGATTTGGTGCCAAAGGCTACAGACTTCTATATCCATAGTCGTTGATTTCGCAAGAATCAAGAGCTCTGATACCAATCTGATTCGATCTGACACAGATTCCCACAAAATTTAGGGGCAAAGTGAATATTTCTTTTCAGTAATTCAAACAACCGAGCACAAATACGTAAGATAAACACCTATAATTCTAGAGGTTGATGATCTCTCCCAAATCCTATAATTCGAGAGGTAGAAAAGCTCTCCAAAAACCTAACCATAAGAATCAATGACAACAATATCATGTATAACCCCAATCCAAAACAAATTAGCCTTCTTTATATTAAACGATAATAAACAACAGAGGCTAAGGGTCTATTTAGGGCAATTGCAGCTTATCCAGCTTATGCTGATAAACAACTTATCCTGATAATCTGCTAATGACCAATTGATCCGAATAAGCTGACTGACTGTTTGGTTTGTGCATTTGAAAAACAGCTGATTTTAGATAAATGACCAATCTGTCATTGTTCTGGATAAGTTGTTTAGCTGTTTGGTTTGTGTGTTTTGTAAACAACTGATTTGAATATTTTTTTTACAAAATATTTATATCACTAAATATTTCAGATCACATCACAGATGTAGAGTTACATAAAAAAAGGTGAAATAAACCTTAATACACTAATATGTACTATAATGAGACCCAAAAAAGAAGAAAAAATAACATGTTAAAATTACAAGGAAAAAATTATAATGTTGACTTTAAAATGTAGCAGCATATCATGGCCCATGCTGCCCTACTCTGACACTTCAAAACCCTGAGCAAACCTGTCCGACTGGGATACCTTAAAAATGGAAGCACTCGAACCAGAAGCGTTGTTCTGAAATTGTGATACCGACAAACTTCGAGCAGGGGTGTCCAATTGGAATATCATAAAAACAAACCTACTGTTGGCCCACCTGAAGAAAATACAGTCCTCCTGCCCTTAGGCCCACCGAGGGCACCTGTAAAATTGCCTCCCCTAGCTATGTAGCTGGCGTGACGTGAGTAGCAAGGACGGTAGCCCGCACCGACACATCACTTGCCCGAACTTCCCTGAATATCTGAAACTCATCGTTCTGCATTTATTAAAAAGAGAATAGATCAGTAAAAAAATTGAGGAAATATAGAAACTATACTTATCGAAGTATGGAGGCAATAGTTGCCGACAACAAATTTCTGTGGTCATCCAAACTGCTTCACAATTATCTCAATAAATCAGTATAATTTAGTAGTAAAAAAATTTAATACTACATAAATCCATATAGTAGCATTTGGTCCATAAATCCATATATCCAAACATATTCGCATTTACTCAGAAACAGGTAATAGCAAAGCAACTTGATAAATCCATATACCCAAACAAATTAAAGCAGCATGTACTTTAAAACACCCAAATGAAGCAGTAGGTAATTCGAAAAAAAGAAGAGCATGTTTTAAAAACATTAAAACATGTAATTTCAATTTTAAGAACCATAGCAACATGTAACTTTCTTCCAATCCATGAAAAACAAACAAACAACTAACAACAACATGTTTCAAATACTTTTCCCCATGCCCTGAAAATTGAACCAACAACTAACAAAAAGAAACTTTCTTCCAATCCCTGAAACTGTAAGAATAGGATGCTTCGATAAAAATAGGATGTTTCACACGTTTTGAACAACTTATCCACATTCCCTGCAATACATTCCAAGGCCCGAACCCCCATCTGCACTGCAGAAAGTGTAGAAGATGAATCAAATTCGGAACTGGTACCACATTCATACAGACAGCAGACACCCACACATACAGGTACCAACTTACAGCCAAGTACCAACTTACAGCTAGCAGACAGGAACCCAACATATTCATACAAACAAGTACAAACTTACAGCCAGCAGACATGAACCAAACTGCCTAGTTATTCTGACAAATTGTCCCCCAATAATGCATCAATGGAGTCCAAACATATTTTAAATACATAGGTTCGTTTTCCTTAACACTAGGATATGTATTTAGAATCTGAAGAGTTTCCTAAATTGAGCAGTCCATTGGTGGTGCAGACTTGACTTTGCATGATTCAAGCAGCGTCTCTATGGAACCTCTGACAAATGCCGCTCTTACTTTCTTCTTTTCCACTCTCGAACGCTTTGTCCCGTCAGTGGATTGAACATCCGTGTGGATTTGGCTGGGACCTTCTACTGACTCACCTATATGCCCAGTTTTCATGTCTTGTGTTAAAACGACAAAGCCCTGCTCAGTTGGGGTGAAAGCATGATCTCCAGTAGTGACAACGCCAGTGAACATGCCATCCAACTTTTCCTCCAATACTTGATCAATGTCGCTAATTTTGAATTTTTTGGCTGCTAGTACTGCCTGAAATAGAAATAAGTCATTAGTAAAAATCTTTTCAATGGGTAAATTGGTGGAAAAAGTAAATTTAGGTATACATTTACCTCTAGCTTCTCAGCCCACCATTCCTCTGGTGCATCAATTGTCCGCTTCAGTGAATCCCAACCCAATCT
Organism: Phalaenopsis hybrid cultivar; assembly: GCA_002079205.1. Taxonomy (NCBI): domain Eukaryota; kingdom Viridiplantae; phylum Streptophyta; class Magnoliopsida; order Asparagales; family Orchidaceae; genus Phalaenopsis; species Phalaenopsis hybrid cultivar. The sequence goes on along the minus strand of JXCR01142994.1, from coordinate 175,525 downwards.
CGTTCATCGCCTTTTGGGTTCTTTCCAAAATTTCCAATCTTTTTTTAATTGATTCCACTTGTTTTTGAGTTTCATCCTATCGTAATTCATTCCAGTCAATTCCTTGAATTTAGTCATAAGATTCTGTCAACCTTCTTTATTAAAATACGTGGTCGGCCTATTACCCACCCCGACTTCTCTCAGACAGAGATCACAAAATATAAGGGTAGTCTCTTTATGCCACATGACAGATGATCCAAACTCTTTAATTTTACTCATTTCGACTGTGACATAAACGAGCTAGCATGAAATTAATAGTATTCAGAAGATATACAAACAATCCTTAATACATCACCATTATTAGAGTACAATGAGGCTCAAGCAAGACAATAATTGGGTATGCAATAACTTCTTCTCTACCTTATACAACAGAGGAGTAAATTTTAGATTCTTCAACATTTACCTTAGGATTGTTTGGAGTACATAAAGCTAAAAAATAAAAAAAAAAATTAAATAGACAAATATATGGTACATGCAAATGCCAATAGATTGATGTTGTGAGTCCCCAGCATGCTTCACATTCTCCAGAAAATGTATATAGAAAAGAAACACATACTCCTCAAAGTACCATAAAATGAATGCTCAATCTAGCTAGATGTGAAACTGCAACTCAAGATACAATTTCCCCAAATACAACTTTCAAACTTCCTTCCAAGAAAAATATAAATCCAATTACATAAACCTTAACAAATGTTGGCACAATTTTGTTCAAGAAATGATTGCTATGAATAATGTGTTCCTTAAAATCATTTGCATTCCATGAGCTCTTCAAGAATTTCTAAAATGGGACAATAAACAAACTTTCCATATTCTGGTTACAACAACATCAGAGAACAACAGAGCAAGTGACCTTAATTTCCCAATTTTCAGTTGCGAAAACATCAACAAACAAAAAAGAGAACATCAGAAAACATCATGATACACCATAGCAGGTTCTTGAAGTGACCTTAATTTTCCAAATTTCAGCTACAACAAAACCCTAAACAAAAAACGGGGGACAGCTCCAGGCCAGGCATGAACACATCAGAGCAAGATCGCCAAAACCAATTTTTTTTAAATAATGAACCACTAATGATTAACTGCTAAGATATCTTGTAATGAGACCCTCCTCGCTAATTTTTCCAGTTAGCAGCACCCTAAACCGAAAAACAACGGTCGGATATGAACAACAAACGAATCATTCTCGATGCACCCAATATTTCATTAAAACACCGAATCTACATTTTTACCAGCTTTAATCATTCCCAACAAGTGGATCTAAATTTTCAGCCCTCTTATCAACACTAACAGTTTCACCGTAAAATTCAACAGATAGATCGTCAAAAATCAAGAAGGCTTTCAGCCAAATGGTAGAGAGGAGGGAGGAGCGGAGAGAGGAGAAGAAATTCCATACCTACAGAGCGATCGACGCCTTCGAAAGAGGAAAGGTAGGACTACGGGATTGTTTCGCGAGGGTAATGGAGTAAACAGTTATAGGCCGAACGCGGATCGCAGGGGTATAGCCACTACCCCCGCGATCCGCGTGTAGTAGAAATTAGGAAATACCGTTTGTAGAAACTCACCTCAAATGCGCGAAACAAACACTAAGGCGGCATTTTAAAAATTCCGCCACCCTTATAAGCTGCCCCAAACGAGCCCTAAATTGCCCTTAGGCACCGACGTAACAATTTCTTCCTAGAGAACGAACACTAGAATAGCACGTCATTTGACAAGCAAAAACTCTCTATCTTGGCATCCTGGTGATTAACAAAATGTTGGCAAATACATCTGCTACTAATCTTAGAAAAACCTTCAAAGCTTGAGGAGCCAAGGATTAACAAATAAAAAAGAACTTGGCTAAAGATTCAGGTACTACAATTTTTCTTTTCAATGGCAATGAAAAAATCACATAAAATATTTAACAACGCCTCCAACGGTATTAATTTTTAAACTTCCATACATTGATGAATTATTTTAACATCAACTAAAAAAATATTTTCTAATTTTTTAATACCTAATTAAGCAAGTTGACAACTAATACTCGATCACAGATAATGCAAAAGATATTTCGCCTCCTGTTTGCATAACGCCTTCAACGCCTTTTTCTTTTAAAATCATTTTCAAAATGCAAACCCTTGATGTCAAATCGACAAGAGTTATAAAGTTGGCCAGGTCTGTGATGCAAAGAATATATGAAAGAAATCAAGTAAAACCATAGACTCAATCGTCTGTGGCAAGCAAACATAGTTGATAAGATCTAAAGTAACAAAATGAAACTATTCAAAAAGCATATGATGGGCATACCTTTTTCACTTCATAATCAGAAGGGTCTACTTTCATAATTGACCCAAGTTCTCATTTTCATATGTAAATGCTTCATACACCAATCAATCAAGGTGATGGCCGGTTGACAACAAAATCTCAACCGGATGAGATCTTATTTTAAAATGCCCCCAAATCCCATAGTAAATTACTCTGGGCTAAAATCTCAATAAAAATACCAAGAAAAAAAAAATTAAAAATATTCAAGTGAAAGCTACCTACCCAGGTTTAGGAGGATGATATACTTAATATGATCTGAGCTCCCAAAAAAATCAATACAAGAACAACAACAACAACAAAGCCTTCATCCAAAAAAAAATCAATATCATAACAAATTTATATCTACGATCATTCTCGACAATCCAATGCCAATAAAAAACATGGCACATATCCTTTGACAACGTGATTTTTTTCACCAAATGACACCACTAAAAGGTAAAATTATAACCGAAGCTCTATAGCTAGATAAATAGTCATAAAAAATACCATTAAATTAGTAAGAACCAAAGCCTACAAGTTCCCCAAGAGCTAAATCCCTAAGCAATGAATTATAGATTGCATTTAATAGAGTAGAAGGCCTATGTTACCTAAGACTATTTCAGAATATCTCTTACACAAACATTCACCCCACATCAATAAGGCCCATTTGAACCACACAACATATGAATACTGGCAAAGCTCCTTTGATCAGGTTGAGTCAACTATCTGCACTATGTAAAACAAAGGCCCATAGCAACCCAAGATGACATAATCACGGAATTTTGATCAATTTCAACATCATTCTCCTACCATCCGCTTTAAGCTAATTATAATAATTTTTTTAAATTCTTAAACTTAAAATTGTTACTTGATGCAAGTGATTCTGCTTCCGTCAAATCCCGTGAATCAAGAGATAGCGATCCCACAAAATTTTTGAACTGGAATTGATGATTGCAGTATTTGCAGGAGTGGATATTTGGATATTTGGCCAATATTTTTTTACTTCCTTCTTTATTGTTTTTCTATTTCTTGATTACAAATTTGGTTATTTTCTATTTGTGGACTATTATGTATTTTTAATTTGACTGTTTGAGACTTTAATTGTGGATTTTATAAATTTTGAGAGACTTTTCTCTAACTTCTGCTCTTCTAAATGTCATATCATCTTTCTATTGCAAGTAGTGTGTTTATAGCTTGCTCAGGAATAGGTGGTAGATCCCCCTTGCTATTCACACCTTGCCGTTTTGCAACTCGCCTGCAGTTTTCAGGCAGACAACAGTCAAAACCGCTGCCACCTACTATTTGCAACAAGAAACTTTCAATTTCCCATTTCTGATTTGATATCTAGCCACAACTCGAGTCAAATTTCAGACGACATCCGTCCTCCCAATCCTGTACCCATCATACAACTTTTTTAACACCTTTTGGTGTTCTCTGACACTTTCTAGAAGCCATAAAACGATATCATTTGGTACCAGAGCTTGACAAACTCTAGTTTTTTTTAGGGATTTGTTTTTCTAGTCCAAATAAAAAATTCACAAAAAAGAATTTATCTCTATCACATACCCTAATAATTCCACCTCAATTTCTGACCTTAATCTTAAATTTTCAAAAGTCAACTTTCCTAAGTTCACCAAAACTTTGCCGCGACACCTACCTTTATTACCTAAGTCCCCGATCAACCTTGTTTTGCAATCCTACATCCATTGAAACCTCGATAGGGAGACAAAAAACCATGCCGTCAAGGAGACTCTCAACGAGGTTTCTAGAAATACACTGCAGAGGATATGCAACGAGAAATCCTCTAATTGCAACAGAGGTTTGTCAATTTTGAGAGGAGACACTGATGAGGTCAACTATAGCCACAACAATGACTTGCCAAATCAATGAGAGGAAGTGAATCTCTTCCATCGGGAAATTTACAATGACGAAGAACTAATATCCCAGTGATTTGAAATGGAATATCAGATAAGTCATAATCTTGGAGTAAAAGTTAGATTTATCTTTTGATAGTCACATGGATCTGGAAAAGTTTATCGAGTTTCTAAATAGTGAAACAATTTTATAGCACTGCCATTGTCGAGCCCAAAATGTCGAATGCAAAAAGTGGAGGGTTGCGTTAGGTTAGTCAACAACCAACATAAATTTTTTGTCGAAAAAATTATGACATGAATTCTTTAAATTATTTTGTAAATGCTAGGGCATCCCCTAGAAGTGACGCGTTATATGATCTAAATACAATGAAAAGTATGCAAGGGCCACTATATCAACACCCAGGTATAGTTTTAAATAAGCAAGGGTTCCCACATTATGGACGGATGCAAACAAAGAAGTTATCCATGAAACTATTATTAAGATAGTTACTGACAATATATATACTATCACAAGTAAATTGATGAAATTAGTAGATATTATGATTCGTATGAAGATAAATATCTTATGCATTCACGAAACAAAATGATTTGGAGAAAAAAAGACTAAGAAGGTTGATAGCTTAGATTTTAACATTGATATTCAGATAGGAGTCGCACTAGAAATGGTGTAGGTGTTTATATATAAGAATTTGAAATATAATGCTGTAAAAATTAATATAATTGGAGATAGAATTATAGCTCTATAATTTTTTGTTGATACTAAGATTTTTAATGTTATAAGTGCTTATGCATCTCAATAAGTTTAGATATAGGTTAAAAAAATATAGAATGACCTAGAAGAATTAATATAAATGATACTTTTTGAGAAAGAATTTTTATTGAAAGAGATTTGAATGGACATGTTGGTAGAGAGAAAGAAGATTTTAGGAATATTCATGATAACTATAGTTTTGGAGTGTTAATTGGGTAGTTAGAACCATATTAGATTTTGCTTTAGCTTATGATCTTATTATTGCTAATAGTTTATTTTAAAAAATATGAGCATATTATTACTTATAAGAATGGATTTAAGTTAATAAGTCGTACTTTAAAATTATGGGAGAGGGTAATTGAACATAGGTTTGATGGAACAAACAAAGATTTCTCATAGTCAGATTGAATTTATCTCGAGCAAGTCTACTATGAAAGTTATACATTTATTGACATGTTTGATGGAGAACTATAGAGAGTAAGGAGAATCTGCATATGATTTTTATTGATTTAGAAAAAGCTTACAATAAGGTTCTAACAAAAGTTCTTTGGAGAGTTTTAGAAAAGAAAGGTGTTGATATGACTTACATTCAAGTCATTAAAGCTATGTATGCTAGAGTTGTTACTTGTGTTCGAATAGAAGGATTGACCAAATATTTCCCTATTTTAGTTGGATTACATCAGGGATCAACTTTAAGTCCATATCTTTTTCCTTTAGTTATGGTTACATCAGGGATCAACTTTAAGTTCATATCTTTTTCCTTTAGTTATGGATGCTCTTGATGGACATTTACAGGAGGATGTACCTTGGTGTATGTTGTTTGTTGATGATATCCTTCTTGTGGATAAGATTAGAGGAAGAGTTCAAAGAATAATTTAATTATAAACGTCTACATTGGAGTCTAAAGGCCTTCGTTTGAGTCGATCTAAATTTAAATATATGGAATGCAATTTTAGAAGTAGTAGCTTTAGTGGCTGAGTTGTAAAATGAGCGATCAAATCATTAAAAAGTGGTATGTTTTAGATATTTCAGGTCTATTGTTCAAAGTGATGGTAATATAGATGGGGATGTTATTAGTAGAATTCAGGTTAGTTGAAGTGGAGGAATGCATCAAGCCTATTGTGTGATAGAAAAGTACTTCTTAGACTTAAAAGGAAAATTTTATAAGATGATAGTGAGACCTGCAATGCTTTATGGTGCATAATGTTAGTTTTTAAAAGAGAAAGATAAAACAAAGTTTAAGTGTTGTTGAGATGATAATGCTTAAGTGGGCGAGTAGCTTGCCACACAGAGACAAAATGCAAAACAAGTCTAGCCATATGTGTAGCTCCAGTGGCAGACAAGATTAGAGAAAGTTGTCTTAGATGGTTTGGTCACATTAAACGTCGACCATTTGGTGATCTAGTTAGGAGAGTAAATGTTTTAGATTTTACTTATGTTATGAAAGGCAGAGGTAAGCCTAAAAGGACTTGAGTATATTGTATATAAAAATTGATCTTAATCTATTAGAATAAAAGAAAATATGACACTCAATAGAACCTAATGGAGAAAAAGGATTTATGTAGCCAACCCCACTTAGTGGGATAAAAACTTGTTGTAGTTGTAAAGATATTCCCCATGACAGAAGAGTTAAATTGACAGCTATCAAGTTCAAAAAGAACACTTCTTTTTGGTGGGAGAACGTGAAGTGTATTCGACAAAAGAAGAGAAGTGTAAGATAATCACCTGGTTCAAAATGAAAAGGAGATGCTGCACAAATACATTATCACATTACCATATGACATGTTCATAAAACTCTAATACTAATACCAGAGAGACTCTTCTGTGGAAGAGTGCACAAATAACTTTGATCAACTCATGCTAAAGTTTGAGTTGGTGAAACCAGATGAGCATTTAGTGGCAAGGTGCCTTTGAGAATTGATATCATCTATCAGTAATGTGATACAGTTGCAGCCATATTCGTCCTTACTCAAGGTACATACCCTAGATTCAAAGAAGGAGAAACATCACCAGGTGATAGCCATCCCTTACAAGCAAAGTTTATCCCTAAGATCAGGTAGCAAGAGTGCACCAAATGAAGCACCCAAGCTAACTCTGCCTGATGGGAAACCCGTACAGTGAAGTAAAGGTGAAGGCTACAAGTGTTCCCAAATTCGTCCCATCCAGAAAGTGTTTCAAGTGCCACATCTTTGAGCACATTGTGTCTGATTGCTCAAACAAGAGAGTAACCTCTTTCAAGGAGCAAGGGACAGTAGATAATATAGAAAATAACATAGAAGATATAGAAAGTGAGAACACAAATGAATAGTACCAACTTTCAGCTGACAAGTGAGAGATGTTAGTAAACCGACAAGTCCTTCAGACTGAGCCCACAAATGACCAACAATGGCTCCACCACAGTATATTTCATACCCATTGCACCGGGACGGAAAAAATGTCCAATCTCATTATAAATGGAGGTTGTTGTAAAAATATGACATCTACAAAGCTGGTGAATAAATTGAGTCTCACTACTTAAAAGAAATTTTCGGTCATTTTCCCTAACCTGGTTGAATAAAGGGGAGTAAGATCAGTGTTGATAGGAGGTGTATTGTGGAATTTCTATTAGAGGCAAGTTCCAGGAGCAAGTGCGGTGTGATATGGTATCGATGAATGCGTGTAACGTCCTTAGCAGTATGATCATTGTATATATCATGATGACTACAAGAACACATTCTTTCACTAAAAATGAGAAACCAATTGCGCCCTTGCCTTGGAAGAAGTCTGAGATGTTTGAGAATATGGTGTCATGAACCATCTTTTTGCATATCTTGAGAGAAGTATTAACGAGACTAATATTGGTTGTCCAATATGACAATGAATTTGAGGAACTGGTATCAGACATAGGATAGACCCTGCCGAGAGTGGTCAAGAATGTCATCACTTCAGATAGAGACGATGAGTTTATAAGCTATCTATGGACGTTGCTATAGAATAAGTTGAGTACTAAGTTTCAACTTAATTCAAAAGTGCAACCACAAACAGATTGTCAGACAAGAGTGGGGAACAACTTTAAAAATGTCCTTAGGTGTTTTGAGGGAAAGTACATTAGATAGTGATTCAAGTGTTTCCAGGGAAGAAGAAGATGCCTTTCTTAGCAAAGGAGAATGACGTGGGTGCACCCGCTTCCGCCAAATCCCACGAGTCGTAGGATATCAATCCCATGAAATTTCCAAGAGGTAATTGATGATTGTAGCGATCACAAGAGTGGAGATTCAACGGATTTTGTTTTTTTTTTAAATTTTCAGCAAGATTTTCATCAGGTTTTTTATTATTTTGTTATTTCTATATTACTAATTTGATTATTTTCTACTAAGTGACTTTTATATTTTTTGTATTTGACTCTTTGAGACTTTAGTTTTGGATTATTTGAATTTAGAGACTTTTTTTTTTATTTCTATTCTCTGGAGTGTTGTATCCTCTTCCTATTTCAAGTGATGTATTTGTAGCTTGTTCAGAAATAGGTGGAGGATCCTTCTCGTGTTTCACTGCTCGCCCGCTGTTTTTCAGTCAAACAACCATCAAAACCATGGCCACCTACTATTTACAGTAGGAAATTATTGTTTTCCCACTTTCAGTTCACAATCTAACCCCACTCTTGTTGAATCTTAGCTGCCATCCATCCTTCCACTCGTGTTAACCATTTTGCGACCTCCCAAAAATCTTTTGGTGTTTCCTCACACCTTCTAAGAGCCCTAGAATGATGTCAATACTACTATACATTAAATATTTAGAATCTGGCAGAAATTTTAGAAAATATGATTTTTTTAATTAATTTCAAAACTTTCTCCTATTTTATACTCAGCTTAGCAAGGCCACATTTTGTGTTTGACGTTGAGCATCTCATACGAAAAAATAATCAAATCTGGGTAATTTGTCAAATGCATTTTCAAAAAAATTTATGTGTTTTGTTGAACGTTTTTCCGAAATGACCAATACAAAATAAATGCCCAAGTAATAATCTAAAGATATTTGTGCCATGATCCTGCAACTAAAAATTAGTGAAATAAAACAATAATATTGACTTTTTATTTAAGATGGCTGACCATAGGTTTTCCTTTATCCATGTTTATGGAAGTAAGTATATCAAAATGACCAACTGCAACTGAGTGGTAAAATGGACTATACAAATAATGATCGAACAATTAACCAATGTAAAATGGAGAAAATTGTGTTGACAAATGATGGAATCTGAATGAACGCGCATGAAAAAGTTGTAAGATAACGAAAATTAGTGTTAATTTAGCTTTACAACTCCAAATAGAGTAAATGGCATTGGGATAAAAATTAAAAATCAATACATAAACAATTAGAACTTACAATGTAATGCTGATTAGAAACTAAATAAAAAACTAACAACCAATTGATTACCTTTCCGAATTGAAAAAGTTAAGTTTCAGTGAACTAAAAAACCCACAGACATGTTCAGAAATTGAAGTTAGAGAACCAAAATACCATATTCATGAAATCAGAATTTCAGAAATAATCCCGAGTGAAGAAAATATGCTAAAAAAAGTATGAACGAGGAAATGCGTTCATGAAGCAATTAGAACGTGTTCAACAAAAACAAGAAAATAACAAACTAAAAACTGAAAATCGTTGAAATTAAAGTTTTCATAAAGGAACACAAATGCGAGGGACTTGAAATTAAAGATCAATATTTGGGCATGAAAAGATGTGAAAGTCCTTAATTGCTTTAGAAAGCTAAACGAGGGGCTTCACTGGGTTCTGCATACAAGTCAATATTTTACCTGCCAGAAAAAAAAAAGCTTTTGTGCATCTCCGTCAAAATTTGCATTGCAAAAATTTTAGGGGCATGGCATTTACATACATACCACACAATTCTTATATATTTACATATATAACACCTAAACTTTCATATTTACATGCATACTACTCAAGTCCTTAACATCACATCAAAAATACCACTATTATTAACTTTTTAGAAGCGAAATACACCTTTTCATGTAAAGGTTTATAACACCAAAGTGTTATAAATGTAAATATCAAACTTAGTTGTTAGATATGTAAATACATAAAAAGTGTGTGGAATGCATGTAAATGCCCCAAAATTTTAACATCACTAAAAAGTCCCTATAAGCACATAGCAGATAAGAAAGCTACGAAGTGACAAGTTGACACATTTTACAACAAAACGCCAAAACTATGCAGCACGGTTTATTCACATAATAAATAAGCAATCCTGAAATTCAACAATAAAAATTACATATTTATTCAAAAAACTTATATTTCATCTACCAACTTACTCGAAAGAATCATATGGAAGAAGGAGAAGAATGGTTCTAGAAACTGAGTTATAGATTTGAAGCGCTTGAAAGGAAATCTCTAGTATAAGCCTTCATGTAGTCACGGAAAACCTAAGCATTTCTTGGAGCAATATCCAAAGTATAACGGCCGAGCCTTCCAGTTCGGTAAAGATTAAGTAACTTGGAAGCAACAGCTTTACATCTGTCTTCTTCTGATTTATTTAAGATTCTTAAAGGTTCACATAATACAGTAAAAGCAGCATCAATATATCGTTCCATTTCTTTTTCTTTTTCTTGATGCAGCTTAAATGATGATATAGATTCAAAAAGTGTTTGGCGTACATCACTGACAATGCAATCCTGCACATATTAGATTATCTTTTAGTTATAGAGATTTGGTTAAAATCTCAAAACAAAGAAAGCTTGCTAATTTAGCAGACATGGGGACTATCTTTCATTTTTCGCATTTTAAAGTCATTGAAACAGAATGTACAAAATAGGCATTACCACATGAGAGATGAGCTTAGGGACCTATTATTAACAAGTGCTATTTCGGGTGGTTTTTTTATGGCTGTGCTTCCCATTCAGTCGCCATAATTCTATGGGGGATTTACATACATACCATTGAAACTACCTAATTTTCATATTTAACATCTAAACTATGGAATTTAAAAACATTCCAGCTAAAAAGACCAAAAAGCAATCTCTCTACCTCCATTTCATAGCCACATTAAACCATGCACAAGAATTTTCTTCCCAGTTTCCTCCAGCACCGCACAGGCTGTAGCAATTGAAAGCCTTCCTCCTTCCTCTCCAAACAATTGTTCTTCCATTTCACAGGAACAACCTGCTGCCGAGACCATCATGCTTTCTCAGTAAGCATTAGCCATATCCGAGAAGAAGATGAAATGAGTTATGGTGACATTCGATGTTCACAGCACAAATCAAGAGACTGGAGAGTGAAAGCTCCTCCAACAGACTCTACTGCCAACTTTTCTCTCATGTCTTTTTCTAAGTCTTTGGCCTTAAGGATGTCAGCATCGATGCCATCCAGGTTCCTTCAATTTCCATACTAGCCCCCAAACTTTGCTCTATGTAAATGGTTTCGTTCTCTTGTTTAATTTTAACTATTCTTCATCCTCAANCAGGTTCCTTCACTTTCCATACTGGCCCCCAAACTTTGCTCTATGTAAATGGTTTCATTCTCTTGTTTAATTTTAACTATTCTTCATCCTCATTTTTCTCCATAAAAATGAACAAATTGGGGAAAAAACTGTGGCAAGTATAACTAGTTAACTGTTTGGTTTCCTGATTCTCAATTCACGCTCAAGTTCGAAGCTGCTGAAGTTTGATCTATTTTCTAGAAGATCAATTTTTAAAGGGCAGGTCCGTGGCATATCTGATACCATGTGGTTTTAACAGACCAAGGTCTTAGATATTAAATATGAAATNTCGAAGCTGCTGAAGTTTGATCTATTTTCTAGAAGATCAATTTTTAAAGGGCAGGTCCGTGGCATATCTGATTCCATGTGGTTTTAACAGACCAAAGTTTTAGACATTAATTATGAAAATTTGGCAGTTTTCACTGGTAANCAGGTTCCTTCACTTTCCATACTGGCCCCCAAACTTTGCTCTATGTAAATGGTTTCATTCTCTTGTTTAATTGTAACTATTCTTCATCCTCATTTTTCTCCATAAAAATGAACAAATTAGGGAAAAAACTGTGGCAAGTATAACTAGTTAACTGTTTGGTTTCCTGATTCTCAATCCACGCTCAAGTTCGAAGCTGCTGAAGTTTGATCTATTTTCTAGAAGATAAATTTTTAAAGGGCAGGTCCGTGGCATATCTGATTCCATGTGGTTTTAACAGACAAAGGTTTTAGATATTAAATATGAAAATTTGGCAGTTTTCACTGGTATGCATGTAAATCCCCCTAATTGTATTTGGCTACAGCTTTTTTGATGTTTTTCACAATTTTTTTTTAAGAGAAGGGACTTTTACAATCAAATATGTAAGAGTATGATCGCTGTAAGAAAGCCAGACATTGTCTAACTTTTTCAAACGAAGAGTTTATACTATCCATAATGATTTCANACTGGTATGCATGTAAATCCCCCTAATTGTATTTGGCTACAGCTTTTTTGATGTTTTTCACAATTTTTTTTTTTAAGAGAAGGGACTTTTACAATCAAATATGTAAGAGTATGATCGCTGTAAGAAAGCCAGACATTGTCTAATTTTTTCAAAAGAAGAGTTTATATTATCCATAATGACTTTAAAAAAAAAAATGTTTTCCTATGCNAAGAAAGCCAGACATTGTCTAACTTTTTCAAACGAAGAGTTTATACTATCCATAATGATTTCAAAAAAAAAATGTTTTCATATGTCAGGCTTGTCAGCTAACTACTTTCACACATGGCTGCATCCCCAATAAATAGACCCAAATTTGAATATTTTATTCCTAAATTGCTAAGTTTCCAACTTGAACGTTGAATAAAAACATCTTTAAAGCTGACCACCTGTGTATGATCTGAATCATACTGCCTTCTTCTCTTTTGGTCAGAATCAACAAACTTTCCTGTTTGGGTGTTGGATAACAACACCTGATCCCATGCACGTTTCAGGCCCTCCCAACTTTTATATACATCTGAAGAACTGAGGACAGCTAGTAAAAACCGAGCTAGATTATACTCACCTATCAGTGAATCCTTGATGGCACCTGAAACACAAAAAAAATGGATGCATCAATTGAGTTAATTTTATTTAGTAATAATAATAAAGAGAAGATTTACACATAAACCGATCAATTCTTATGTATTTGCATATCTAACATCTATACTTCAATTTTTACATATATGTCACTTTGTTCGTGCATCTTTTTAAAGTTAAAGTGGTGATATTTGTTATGTGATATGAAAGATTTGGGTGTAATAAATGTAAAAAATAAAGTTTAGGTGTTAGATATGTAAATACATAAAAATTGGGTGGTATGTATGTAAATGCCCCTATTAATAAAGTGTATGAAGCCACGAACCAGCTAACGCGAGCTTGGAACCAGAGTCGTCATCAGCAATTTCAGAAGACAGAACACCTGGCGTGTCAAATACATATATGTTGGGATGGCTAGCAATCTGGAGAAAAGCTGACAATAGAACCAATGAGGAGAATATCAAATTGTCATATTGCATAGTTCTAACGACCAGTTGAGATAATGAGACAAACTTAACATGATTGAGAATCAGCTTCAGCAAGTAACGTGATTTGTAACTTGTCCAGTAAATTGTTTCCCATGATTAAACACTTAGCAGACTAGCATTTACAAATTTGCACGAGCCTTTTTTTTTTTGTAAAACATTTGTTTAGGGGAATACATTTAATGATCACCACAGCAAGGTATCAAAACACAAAATTCTATAGGAACATCCGCAAAAAAAACATTAGCAAACTAGGAGAGGGAAGGAGCAACGAGTTAGGAGGATTGTTATTCATTTCCTGGTTGCTAGGACTATTTTCTTTTGTTAAACTACATATACATCGGACAACTTATTGATTAAAATGTGCTTATTAATCATCAATAGCCAGATTATTTATTAAATGTTTTATCTATTGCCCTCTGAAATACAAGGATGGTAGCACACCCACCAATGAGAAAGCGAATTTTGTAGGAAAAAGATAAATAGCAACCAATCTTATGTAACATTGCAATACTTGAATAATATTTAGAAATAATAATAATAATGAAAGAGATTAACCGGATTGAGCATAATAAATTCATAATTTTTCAAAATAGTTATTTAGGATACATTTCCAATCCGGTGGGAAGATAGAAAAACACCTTATAACTGCGGATATCTCTAGTCTCTCCAGGCTGTGGACTCACAACTGCATGCTTCAGTTTTCCTTTCTCTTCAAAATAGAATAAATCATAGTTAGCTCTAATTAAATAAAAAATCTGGATTAAACCAAGAATATAAGTTGTTTTTCTAAGTTATTAAGAGATGAAAAACCACCATTAATTTAATCCTGTAATAAAAATAGAACAAGATTGGCAGATACCTGCAGCATCTATCCTGCCAATGAGATGCATAGAATTGGCAATGGCTGATTTTCCAACATTTGGAATCCCCACCAATAATACTGTAGCAGTTGATGTATTCTGTATCTCGCCAACTTTCAAGTCCCTAGTTCGTTTCTTTACAGCATTTATCAGCTGCATAAAGGAAGCACATAAACAATTTTTCCAGCACTCTTTTACTTAACCTATTATATATTAAAAAACCAGTTCCATGTGAATTATCTTTCCAAAGTGGAATAAGATTCCAAATGTAAAGCCTGGAAGTTTATAGGGGCGTGCTGCATATTTAACAATCGGCTTATCCACTTTTAGCTGCTAGAAAATAGTAATATTACTTTTACCTGATTGATACTTTCATTGTTGTGGGAGTTCACACCAAGACAAATATGATTCTGCTTCTGAAAATGCACGGTCCACTCCTATAGATTATAAACCCAAATGAGAATTTCAATAAAGATAATTGTTACGGAAAACTATGTAAATAGAGATAAGTCTCAAAATCTTCTTTGTTAGAGGTCATTTTAGTCCCATAGTCTATAAAGTGTCAATTTAGTCCATAGACTCTTTTAATACGGGCTAAAATAATCTCCATAAAAGACTATTTCAGCCCAAATTCAAGGGGTCTGGAGACTAATTTCGCACTTTTGTAGACTTTAAGACTAAAATGGCCACATGTAAATAATTAGAAGACTATTATGGTACTTTACTTGAGAAATGCACTTGCATCTCTCATGTTCATGATGCAAGTCACTTTATATCAAAATTAGCTAAAAGCATTAAAAACAGACATTGAAGAGAAAATTCATTTCTTCTTTTTGATTCAATTCAAGGTATCTTTACATATAGGAGTCCCTCCTCCTTAGATAAGGAAACTAAATAAATAAGTTTCAATAATTTCCTATAACATTACAAGACTAATTAAACAAGATTTGGTACAAATATCACATAATATAAATAAGGAAGGAGAATAAAATCTGTATAAGAGAAAATACAATAAATATTGTAATTTGAATTAGATCTTTCAACACTCCCCCTCAAGTTGGCATGAAGATATCTTTCAGAGCTAGCTTGCACACTAAACTGTCGAACTATTTTTTGTGAAGATCCTTTGTTAGAATATTCGCTGCTTGGCCGTTAGAGGGAACATACACCATGCAGATATCTCCTCTGTCAATTTTTTCTTTGATGAAGTGTTTGTCTATCTCTACGTACTTTGTTCTATCATGAAGGACATGATTGTGAGCGATGGCGATGACAGACTTATTACACAATACACCTTTATTGGTGGTGGACTATGAATTTTTAACTCATTAAGAATTCTTCTAATTCATAAAACTTCACATATCTCATTAGCCACAGATCTGAATTCAGCTTCAGTGTTGCTTCTTGCCACGACACTTTGTTTCTTGCTCCTCCAAGTTACTAAGTTCCCTCCTAGAAAAGTATAGTACCCTGAGGTTGACCTTCTATTTGTAACAGTCCCAGACCAATCTGCTTTGTAATGCTTCTACCTGTAAGTGCTCATTTTTCTTGAATAATAGTCCTCTTCCGGGCGTTCCTTTCAGATACCTAAGGATCCGATAAATAGCCTCCAAGTGATGAGTATTTGGAGAATGCATAAATTGACTTACCAGGCTAACAGCAAAGGCTATATCAGGACGAGTGTGTGACAAGTAGATTAGTCTTCACATTAGTCTTTGATATTATTCTTTATTGACACCATCTATTTTATTTGTCACTTGTAACCTTTTATTTGGTTCAATCGGAGTTTCAGTTGTTTTGCACCCAAGCATTCTGGTTTCACTGAGTAAGTCGAGTACATACTTTCGCTGATTAATAAAGATCCCCTCCTTAGATCTGGCAAACTCAATACCAAGAAAGTACTTTACATCTCCCAGATTTTTAATCTCGAATTTTGTGGTCAATCTTTCTTTTAATTTCTCGATTTTCCTGACATCATCTCCTGTAAGGATAATATCATTGACATAGACAATGAGTATAACGCGTTTACCAGTTTCTGAATGTTTGTAGAACATAGTATCATCAGCTTGACTCTGAGTGTATCCATATTTTGTAATCACCTTTCCAAGTCTCTCAAACTAGGCGCGAGGAGATTGTTTGAGCCCATACAAGGATTTCTTTAATCTGCACACTTTGTCTTCTCCAAACTTCTTCTCAAATCCTGGTGGAAGATCCAAGAATACCTCATCTAATTCACCGTTTAGAAAAGCGTTTCTAACGTCGAGTTGATGCAAGGGCCAATTACAGTTTGCTGCTATGGACAGTGAAATCCGAATAGAATTGATCTTGGCTACCGGAGTGAATGTCTCTTGATAGTCAATTCCATGAGTTTGAGTGAATCCTTTCGCTACTAATCTTGTTTTATATCTTTCGATACTCCCATAAGCTTTGACTTTATTAGTGAAGACTCATTTACACCCAACAGTAGACTTGTTTCTTGGTAGAGTGACAATTTCCCAGGTCTCATTTTTTAAAAGAGCATCAATCTCTTCCTTTACTGCTATTCTCCAATTTGCATTACTAAGAGCTTCCTATATTGTTTTGGGTTCAGACATATTAGAAATTTTTTACAAAAAAGCTTGATGTTTGTGTGAGATTTTTTTGTAGGATATGTATTTCGAAATGGGATATTTGGTAGTAGAACGTGTTCCTTTTCTAAAGGCTATAGGAAGATCAAAATTCATAACCTTTGAATGTTGAGCTTTTGTTGGTGAAAAAGTAAGATCAGGATCAGAAATTACCTGTGTTTCATGAGAACCATTTTTCGGTTCTTCAGATTGGGAGGGAGCTAATGATTCAGTTTGAACTTTTTTTGGAGCCTCTTCCTGGAATAAACCAGAGGTTCTGCTGTTGTATTATGCGGTATTTCTCCCCCTATATTAGACAAGATACTTTCAGGTGTTTCTTGACTAGAATTCTCCTTATTTTCAACAACTATTTATGGTTCTTTGTTTTCACAGAACTTAGGTGTACTTGGTGTTAGAACAATTATGGGTAATTGATTAGAAACTTGTCAAAAATCATCTTCTCCATCTGTATTATACTCCTCATGAAGTAGATTTTTGTGAAAGAAGAGAATTTTTTCCATGAAGATCACATCCATACTAATGTAAATTTTTTTTTCTGACAGGATTAAAGCATTTGTAACCCTTTTTGTCTGAGGCATATCCAAGAAAAATGTATTTTTCAGATTTTGGATCCAATTTTGATCGGCAGTTATTCAAAATATAAATGAAACATGTGCATCCAAAGATTTTTAAAGGAGTATTTGAAGACATTCGTAGACTTAAAAAACTATTTTCAGTTTGTTTAAAGGAGTTGTATATTGTAAAACTCGAGTTGGCATTCGGTTTATTAAATATGATGTTAAAACAACGTCCCCCCATAAATATTTAGGAACGTTTATTGAAAACATGATAGCCCGAGCAACCTCACGTAAATATCTATTTTTTCTTTCAACAATTTCATTTTGTTGTGGAGTGTCGCGACAAATAGATTGATGAATTATGTCTTTGTTTATTAAGAACTCCGCTAAACATTCATTAAAATATTCAATTCCATTGTCAGATCTAAGCATACATATTTTAGTTTCAACTTGAGTTTCAACATGTTGCAAAAATCTTTAAAAAGTTTTTCAACTTCTGATTTTTTGCTTATAAAATAAACCCAACATATTCTGGTGTAATCATAAAAAAAAGTCACAAATTCCTTTTTCCAGATAATGTTTTGACTTTTGAAGGTCCCCAAACATTACTATTGATCTTGTAAAAAGGTTTTGAATGACAGTATGGTTTTGGAGCAAAATTTATGCGATGACTTTTTGTCAAATAATACGTTTCACATTGAAGTAAAGCACAATTAACACCCTTCAACAAATTAGGAAATAAATGTCTTAAATAAGAAAAACTTGGATGGCCTAATATAAGATACGATTCCATTATTTTCTCTAATGCTGGGTTCGACATCATACTGCTGTAAGCTTCAACCTTTTTTTTACTAGAAATTGTCTTCTCAAAGTAGTAAAGTCCTATCTTTTTAGCTCTCTCAATCATCATCACCGACTTCTGATCCTGAAAAACACAAGAAGATTCACAGAAAATTATACGGCAGTTAGAATCTTTTAAAAGTTTACTGATGAATAGAAGATTACATTTGAGTTTTGGAACATGGAGTACAGATTTAAGACCTATACTCTTGGACAGGTTAATGTTTCCTTTTCCAGCAATGGAAGAGAACTATCGTCAGCGATACGATCCTTTTCATGGCCAGAACATGGGATGTATGAATTAAATAAATAGTACAAATTTGTCATATGATCAGAAGCTCTTGAATCAATAATCCAAGGGTTTAGTTGTCCACCTGCATGTACCATTGAACAATTTGGAGTACCAGTAGCCAAACAGGGGTTTAGCAGATTCGGGAGTTGATCGATTTGCTCTTTGCTAAATGGGTTGGTTTGTTCGGCAACAACATTAGCAGTAGGTGGCTTGCGCTTGTTTCTTGTATTCCAATCTGCAGGTTTACCGTGGAGGTACCAGCGGGTTTATTTAGTGTGTCATGGCTTGTTGCAATGATCACACCACACTCATGGTTTCTCCTCATTCTTCTGTGAATATGGAACAATTCGCTTGCTGATATGAGCCTCCGATTGGAATGTCGAAGTTTCAAGTATGCTGGTAGGAGTGGATTTCTTGTTGAGCATCACTCCTCTTCGAGTTTCTTCTAGGCGAACTTCTGAGAAAGCCTCATGGATTGAAGTCTTCTCCCAATAATTCTGCCCCTAACCTCATCAAACTCCTCATTAAGTCCAGCAAGAAATTTAAAAATTCTATTTGCGTAAACAATGGTCTTATACCTACTAGCATCATTAGGACACTTTCACTCTTGATCATTGAACAGGCCAAGGTCTTGTCATATTCTCTTCAAAGAATTAAAGTATTTTGCGACAGAGTCATTACCTTGACGAATATCACTAAGTTTCTGGGAAAGTTCATAAAACTAAAATTGGTTACCCATATCTTAATATATTTGGGACACATTCTCCCATAGTTCTTTAACAGTAGGGTAACACATGTAGTTTGTGCCTATTTCTTCTTCCATAGAGTTTACCAACCATGTCATTATCATGGAATTTTCTGCATCCTAGGTTGCGTAGGATGGATCTGTAGTGGCTGGCTTACGGACTTCCTCTGTTAGGTAGTCTATCTTCCCTCTTCCTATAATGTACATCATTACCGATTGTGGCCAGCGTAGATAATTATCACCATTGAGCCGGATTGTGGTGATCTGGGCCGAATGATTTTCGGTGGTTCTAGAGGAGGGTGGTGCGGAAGCAGAAGACAGGGTGGAAGGCTGAGTAGAAGTAGCAGAATCTTTTGTATTTTCAGACATGGTAAGAAAAAAGATTGTACGGCTTTACAAGTGTGAGACAGAGTTCCAACGGTTGCGTAGAAAAATGAAGAGGGCTTCACAGGTGGCGGAACAGTGGAGAGGCAATGTTTCGCGAATCGCGAGTTTGTGGGCAGCGAAGCAGATTAGAGCAGCAGCGGCGAAATAGAAGGCTTCGTCGTTTGCGATCCCGACTCTTATTTCCATCAGTAGCGACTTCTATCAAGTATTCCGTTGCCAGCGACCTTCCTCGCCTTCATCGGTTCGAATCACCGAGACGATCTTCTTCACGCGAAAGGGCAGGGTTCTTCGGAATTTTTTTTATTCCCACTCTGATACCCTAAAAACAGAAATTGAAGAGAAAATTCGTTTTTTCTTTTTGATTCAATTCGAGGTGTCTTTACATATACGGGTCCCTCCTCCTTAGATAAGGAAATTAACTAAATGAGTTTCAATAATTTCCTATTATATTACAAGACTAATTAAGCAAGATTTGGTACAGATACACATAATATAAATAAGGAAGGAGAATAAAATATGCATGAGGAGATACAATAAATATTGTAATTTGAATTAGATCTTTCAACAAGCATGACGNACATATACATCGGACAACTTATTGATTAAAATGTGCTTATTTATCATCAATAGCCAGATTATTTATTAAATGCTTTATCTATTGCCCTCTGAAATACAGGATGGTAGCACACCCACCAATGAGAAAGCAAATTTTGTAGGAAAAAGATAAATAGCAACCGATCTTATGTAACATTGCAATACTTGAATAATATTTAGAAATAATAATAATAATGAAAGAGAATAACCGGATTGAGCATAATAAATTCATAATTTTTGAAAATAGTTATTTAGGATACATTTCCAATCCAGTGGGAAGATAGAAAAACACCTTATAACTGCGGATATCTCTAGTCTCTCCAGGCTGTGGACTCACAACTGCA
Organism: Phalaenopsis hybrid cultivar; assembly: GCA_002079205.1. Lineage (NCBI taxonomy): Eukaryota > Viridiplantae > Streptophyta > Magnoliopsida > Asparagales > Orchidaceae > Phalaenopsis > Phalaenopsis hybrid cultivar. The sequence goes on along the minus strand of JXCR01142994.1, from coordinate 154,831 downwards.
TGCTTCAGTTTTCCTTTCTCTTCAAAATAGAATAAATCATAGTTAGCTCTAATTAAATAAAAAATCTGGATTAAACAAATATAAGTTGTTTTTCTAAGTTATTAAGATGATGAAAAGCCACCATTAATTTAATCCTTTAATAAAAATAGAACAAGATTGGCAGATACCTGCAGCATCTATCCTGCCAATGAGATGCATAGAATTGGCAATGGCTGATTTTCCAACATTTGGAATCCCCACCAATAATACTGTAGCAGTTGATGTATTCTGTATCTCGCCAACTTTCAAGTCCCTAGTTCGTTTCTTTACAGCATTTAACAGCTGCATAAAGCAAGCACATAAACAATTTTTCGAGCACTCTTTTACTTACGGAGAACCTATTATATATTAAAAAACCAGTTCCATGTGAATTATCTTTCCAAAGTGGAATAAGATTCCAAATGTAAAGCATGGAAGTTTATAGGGGCGGCGTGCTGCATATTTAACAATCGGCTTATCCAATTTTAGCTGCTAGAAAATAGTAATATTACTTTTACCTGATTGATACTTTCATTGTTGTGGGAGTTCACACCAAGACAAATATGATTCTGCTTCTGAAAATGCACGGTCCACTCCTATAGATTATAAACCCAAATGAGAATTTCAATAAAGATAATTGTTACGGACAACTATGTAAATAGAGATAAGTCTCAAAATCTTCTTTGTTAGAGGTCATTTTAGTCCCATAGTCTATAAAGTGTCAATTTAGTCCCTAGACTCTTTTAATTCAAGCTAAAATAATCTCCATAGAAGACTATTTCATCCCTAATTCAGGGAGTTTGGAGACTAATTTCACACTTTTGTAGACTTTAAGAGTAAAATGGCCACATGTAAATAATTAGAAGACTATTATGGTACTTTACTTGAGAAATGCACTTGCATCTCTCATGTTCATGATGCAAGTCACTTTATACCAAAACTAGCTAAAAGCATTAAAAACAGAAATTGAAGAGAAAATTTGTTTCTTCTTTTTGATTCAATTCAAGGTGCTTTTACATATAGGAGTCCCTTCTCCTTAGATAAAGAAACTAACTAAATAAGTTTCAATAATTTCCTATTATATTACAAGACTAATTAAGCAAGATTTGGTACAGATATCACATAATATAAATAAGGAGAATAAAATTTGTATAAGAGGAAAGACAATAAATATTGTAATTTGAATTAGATCTTTCAACACCCCCCCTCAAGTTGGCATGAAGATATCTTTCAGAGCCAGCTTGCACACTAAACCGTCAAACTGTTTTTTGTGAAGACCCTTTGTTAGAATATCCGCTGCTTGGTCGTTAGAGGGAACATACATCATGCAGATATCTCCTCTGTCAAAATTTTTTTTGATGAAGAGTTTGTCTATCTCTACGTGCTTTGTTCTATCATGAAGGACAAGATTGTGAGCGATGACAATGATAGACTTATTATCACATTACACATTTATCGGTGGTGGACTATGAATTTTAACTCCTTGAGAATTCTTCTAATCCATAGAACTTCACATATCCCATAAGCCACAGATTTGAATTCAGCTTCAGCGTTGCTTGTTGCCACGACACTTTGCTTCTTGCTCCTCCAGGTTACTAAGTTCCCTCCTAGAAAAGTGCAGTACCCTGAGGTTGACCTTCTATCTGTAACACTCCCAGCTCAATCTGCATTTGTAAATGCTTCTACCTGTAAGTGCTAATTTTTCTTGAATAGTAGTCCTCCTCTGGGAGTTCCTTTCAAATACCTAAGGATCCGATAGACAGCCTCCAAGTGATGAGTATTTGGAGAATACATAAACTAACTTACCACACTAACAATAAATGTTATATCAAGACGAGTGTGTGACAAGTAGATTAGTCTTCCCACCAGTCTCTGATATTGTTCTTTATTGACACCATCTATTTTATTTGTCACTTGTAACCTTTTATTTGGTTTAATCGGGGTTTCGGCTGTTTTGCGCCCAAGCATTCTGGTTTCATTGAGTAAGTCGAATACATACTTTGGCTGATTAATAAAGATTCCCTCCTTAGATCTGACAAACACAATACCAAGAAAGTAATTTACATCTCCCAGATTTTTAATCTCGAATTCTGTGGCCAATCTTTCCTTTAATTTCTCAATTTCCCTGACATCACCTCCTGTAAGGATAATATTATTGACATAGACAATGAGTATAGCAAGTTTACCAGTTTCTGAATGTTTGTAGAACATAGTATGATTAGCTTGACTCTGAGTGTATCCATATTTTGTAATCACATTTCCAAACCTCTCAAACCAGGCGCGAGGAGATTGCTTGAGCCCATACAAAGATTTCTTTAATATGCACACTTTGTCTTCTCCAAACTTCTTCTCAAATCCTGGTATCCATGAATACCTCCTCTAATTCACTGTTTAGAAAAGTGTTTCTAACGTCGAGCTGATGCAAGGGCCAATTACGGTTTGCTGCTATGGACAATAAAACCCGAATAGAATTGACCTTGGCTATCGATTGAATGTCTCCTGATAGTCAATTCCGTGAGTTTGAGTGAATCATTTCTCTACTAATCTTGTTTTATATCTTTCGATACTCCCATAAGTTTTGACTTTAGCAGTGAAGACCCATTTACACCCAACAGTAGACTTGTTTCTTAGTAGGGTGACAATTTCCCAGGTTTCATTTTTCAAAAGAGCATCAATATCTTCCTTTACTGCTATTCTCCAATTTGAATTACTAAGAGCTTCCTGTATTGTTCTGTGTTCAGACATATTAGAAAATTTTGACAAAAAAACTTGATGTTTGTGTGAGATTTTTTTTGTAGGATAGGTATTTCGAAACAGGATATTTGATAGTACAAGACTGTGTTCCTTTTCTAAAGACTATAGGAAGATCCAAATTCATAACCTCTGAATCTTGAGCTTCTGTTGGTGAAAAAGTAAGATCAGGATCAGAAATTACCTGTGTTTCTTGAGGATCATCATTCGGTTCTTCAGATTAGGAGGGAGCTAAAGATTCAGTTTAAACTTTTTTTTTTTTTTATGGAGTCTCTTCCTGGAATAAACCAGAGGTTATGTTGTTGTATTATGCGGTATTTCTCCCCTGTATTAGACAAGATACTTTTAGGTGTTTCTCGACTCGGATTCTCCTTATTTTCAACAACTATTTCTGGTTCTTTGTTTTCACAGACCTCAGGTGTACTTGGTGTTAGAACAATTATTGGTAATAGATTATAAACTTGCCAAAAATCATCTTCTTCATCTGTATTATACTCCCCCAGAAGTGAATTTTTGTGAAAGAAGAGAATTTTTTCCATGAAGATCACATCCATACTAATGTAAATTTTTTTGTTGACAGAATTAAAACATTTATAACCCTTTTTGTTTGAGGCATATCCAAGAAAAATGCATTTTTCAGATTTTGGATCCAATTTTGATCGGCAATTATTCGGAATATGAACGAAACATGTGCATCCAAAGATTTTTAAAGAAATATTTGAAGACATTCGTAGACTTAAAAATTATTTTTCAGTTTGTTTAGAGGAGCTGTATATTGTAAAACTCGAGTTGACATTTAGTTTAATAAATATGATGTTGTTAAAACAGTATCCCCCCATAAATATTTAAGAACGTTCATTGAAAATATGATAGCCCGAGCACACTCAAGTAAATGTTTATTTTTTCTTTCAGCAATTCCATTTTGTTGTGGAGTGTCACGACAAGTAAATTGATGAATTATGTCTTTGTTTATTAAGAACTCCCCTAAACAATCATTAAAATATTCAGTTCCATTGTCAAATCTAAGGATGCATATTTTAGTTTCAAATTGAGTTTCAATCATGTTGTAAAAATCTTTAAAAAGTTTTTCAACTTCTGATTTTTTGCTTATAAGATAAACCCAACATATTCTGGTGTGATCATCAATAAAAGTCACAAATTCCCTTTTCCCAGATAATGTTTTGACTTTTAAAGGTCCTCAAACATCACTATGANATGTTCATGATGCAAGTCACTTTATACCAAAACTAGCTAAAAGCATTAAAAACAGAAATTGAAGAGAAAATTTGTTTCTTCTTTTTGATTCAATTCAAGGTGCCTTTACATATAGGAGTCCCTTCTCCTTAGATAAAGAAACTAACTAAATAAGTTTCAATAATTTCCTATTATATTACAAGACTAATTAAGCAAGATTTGGTACAGATATCACATAATATAAATAAGGAGAATAAAATTTGTATAAGAGGAAAGACAATAAATATTGTAATTTGAATTAGATCTTTCAACACCCCCCCTCAAGTTGGCATGAAGATATCTTTCAGAGCCAGCTTGCACACTAAACCGTCAAACTGTTTTTTGTGAAGACCCTTTGTTAGAATATCCGCTGCTTGGTCGTTAGAGGGAACATACATCATGCAGATATCTCCTCTGTCAAAATTTTTTTTGATGAAGAGTTTGTCTATCTCTACGTGCTTTGTTCTATCATGAAGGACAAGATTGTGAGCGATGACAATGATAGACTTATTATCACATTACACATTTATCGGTGGTGGACTATGAATTTTAACTCCTTGAGAATTCTTCTAATCCATAGAACTTCACATATCCCATGAGCCACAGATTTGAATTCAGCTTCAGCGTTGCTTGTTGCCACGACACTTTGCTTCTTGCTCCTCCAGGTTACTAAGTTCCCTCCTAGAAAAGTGCAGTACCCTGAGGTTGACCTTCTATCTGTAACACTCCCAGCTCAATCTGCATTTGTAAATGCTTCTACCTGTAAGTGCTAATTTTTCTTGAATAGTAGTCCTCCTCTGGGAGTTCCTTTCAAATACCTAAGGATCCGATAGACAGCCTCCAAGTGATGAGTATTTGGAGAATACATAAACTAACTTACCACACTAACAATAAATGTTATATCAAGACGAGTGTGTGACAAGTAGATTAGTCTTCCCACCAGTCTCTGATATTGTTCTTTATTGACACCATCTATTTTATTTGTCACTTGTAACCTTTTATTTGGTTTAATCGGGGTTTCGGCTGTTTTGCGCCCAAGCATTCTGGTTTCATTGAGTAAGTCGAATACATACTTTGGCTGATTAATAAAGATTCCCTCCTTAGATCTGACAAACACAATACCAAGAAAGTAATTTACATCTCCCAGATTTTTAATCTCGAATTCTGTGGCCAATCTTTCCTTTAATTTCTCAATTTCCCTGACATCACCTCCTGTAAGGATAATATTATTGACATAGACAATGAGTATAGCAAGTTTACCAGTTTCTGAATGTTTGTAGAACATACTATGATTAGCTTGACTCTGAGTGTATCCATATTTTGTAATCACATTTCCAAACCTCTCAAACCAGGCACGAGGAGATTGCTTGAGCCCATACAAAGATTTCTTTAATATGCACACTTTGTCTTCTCCAAACTTCTTCTCAAATCCTGGTATCCATGAATACCTCCTCTAATTCACTGTTTAGAAAAGTGTTTCTAACGTCGAGCTGATGCAAGGGCCAATTATGATTTGTTGCTATGGACAATAAAACCCGAATAGAATTGACCTTGGCTACCGAGTGAATGTCTCCTGATAGTCAATTCCGTGAGTTTGAGTGAATCATTTCGCTACTAATCTTGTTTTATATCTTTCGATACTCCCATAAGTTTTGACTTTAACAGTGAAGACCCATTTACACCCAACAGTAGACTTGTTTCTTAGTAGGGTGACAATTTCCCAGGTCTCATTTTTCAAAAGAGCACCAATATCTTCCTTTACTGTTATTCTCCAATTTGGATTACTAAGAGCTTCCTGTATTGTTCTGTGTTCAGACATAATAGAAATTTTTGACAAAAAAACTTGATGTTTGTGTGAGATTTTTTTTGTAGGATAGGTATTTCAAAACAGGATATTTGGTAGTACAAGAATGTGTTCCTTTTCTAAAGACTATAGGAAGATCCAAATTCATAACCTCTGAATCTTGAGCTTCTGTTGGTGAAAAAGTAAGATCAGGATCAGAAATTACCTGTGTTTCTTGAGGATCATCATTCGGTTCTTCAGATTAGGAGGGAGCTAAAGATTCAGTTTAAACTTTTTTTTTATGGAGCCTCTTCCTGGAATAAACCAGAGGTTCTGTTGTTGTATTATGCAGTATTTCTCCCCTGTATTAGACAAGATACTTTTAGGTGTTTCTCGACTCGGATTCTCCTTATTTTCAACAACTATTTCTGGTTCTTTGTTTTCACAGACCTCAGGTGTACTTGGTGTTAGAACAATTCTTGGTAATAGATTATAAACTTGCCAAAAATCATCTTCTCCATCTGTATTATACTCTCCCAGAAGTGAATTTTGTGAAAGAAGAGAATTTTTTCCATGAAAATCACATCCATACTAATGTAAATTTTTTTGTTGACAGGATTAAAACATTTGTAACCCTTTTTGTTTGAGGCATATCCAAGAAAAATGCATTTTTCAGATTTTGGATCCAATTTTGATCGGCAATTATTCGGAATATGAACGAAACATGTGCATCCAAAGATTTTTAAAGAAATATTTGAAGACATTCGTAGACTTAAAAATTATTTTTCAGTTTGTTTAGAGGAGTTGTATATTGTAAAACTCGAGTTGACATTTAGTTTAATAAATATGATGTTGTTAAAACAGTATCCCCCCATAAATATTTAAGAACGTTCATTGAAAATATGATAGCCCGAGCACACTCAAGTAAATGTTTATTTTTTCTTTCAGCAATTCCATTTTGTTGTGGAGTGTCACGACAAGTAAATTGATGAATTATGTCTTTGTTTATTAAGAACTCCCCTAAACAATCATTAAAATATTCAGTTCCATTGTCAGATCTAAGGATGCATATTTTAGTTTCAAATTGAGTTTCAATCATGTTGTAAAAATCATTAAAAAGTTTTTCAACTTCTGATTTTTTGCTTATAAGATAAACCCAACATATTCTGGTGTGATCATCAATAAAAGTCACAAATTCCCTTTTCCCAGATAATGTTTTGACTTTTAAAGGTCCTCAAACATCACTATGAATCATGTAAAAAAGTTTTGAAGGATAGTATGGTTTTGGAGCAAATATTAGGCGAGATTTTTTGCCAAATAACACGTTTCACATTGAAGTAAAGCACAATTAACACCCTTAAACAAATTAGGAAATAAATGTTTTAAATAAGAAATAAACGTTTCACATTGATGGCCTAGTCTAAGATACAATTCTATTATTTTCTCTAATGCAGAGTTCGACCTCATACTGCAATAAGCTTCAACCTTTTTTTTACTAGGAACAGTCTCCTCAAAGTAGTAAAATCCTCCTATCTTTTTAGCTCTTCCAATCATCATCCCCGACTTTTGGTCCTGAAAAACACAAGAAAATTCACAAAAAATTATACGGCAGTTAGAATCTTTTGAAAGTTTGCTGATGGATAGAAGATTAAATTTGAGTTTTGGAATATGGAGTACAAATTTAAGACATATACTCTTGGACAGATTAATGTTTAATTTTCCAGCAATGGAAGAGAAACTACCGTCAGCAATACGAAACTTTTCATGGCCAGAACATGGGATGTATGAATGAAACAAATAGTGTAAATTTGTCATATGATCAGAAGCTCCTGAATCAATAATCCAAGGGTTTAGTTGTCTACCTGCATGTACCATTGAACAATTTGGAGTACCAGTAGCCAAACTGAGGTTTAGCAGATTCAGGAGTTGATCAATTTTATCTTTGCTAAATGAGTTGGTTTGTTCGACAACAACATTAGTAATAGGTGACTTGCGCTTGTTTCTTGGCTTCCAATCTGCAGGTTTACCGTGGAGGTACCAGCAGGTTTCTTTAGTGTATTGTGGCTTGTTGCAATGATCACACCACACCCGTGGTTTCTCCTCATTCTTCTGTGAATATGGAACAGTCTGCTTGCTAATATGAACCTCCAATTGGAATGTCGAAGTCTCAGGTATGCTGGTAGGAATGGATTTCTTGTTGAACATCACTCCTCTTCGAGTTTCTTCGGGGCGAACTTCTGAGAAAGCCTCATGGATTGAAGGCATAGGAGAACTCCCAATAATTTTGCCCCTAATCTCATCAAACTCCTCATTAAGTCCAACAAGAAATTTAAAAATACTATTTGTATCAACAATGGTCTTATACCTACTAGCATCATCAGGACACTTCCACTCTTGATCATTGTCTCTTCAAAGAATTAAAATATTTTGTGACAGAGTCATTACCTTGACGAATATCACCAAGTTTCAGGAAAAATTCATAAATCTGAGATTGGTTACCCATATCTGAATACATTTGGGCCACAGTCTCCCAGAATTCTTTGGCAGTAGGGTAACACATGTAGTTTGTGTCTATCTCTTCTTCCATAGAGTTTACCAACCATGTCATTATCATGGAATTTTTTGCATCCCAGGTTGCATAGGATGGATCTATAGTGGCTGGCTTACGAACTTCCCCTGTTAGGTAGCCTATCTTCCCTCTTCTTCTAATGTACATCCTCACCGATTGTGACCAGCGTAGATAATTATCACCATTGAGACGGATTGTTGTGATTTGGGATGGATGATTTTCGGTGGTTCTAAAAGAGGGTGATGCAAAAGCAGATGACAGGGTGAAAGGCTGNTAATGTACATCCTCACCGATTGTGACCAGCGTAGATAATTATCACCATTGAGACGGATTGTGGTGATCTGGGATGGATGATTTTCAGTGGTTCTAAAAGAGGGTGATGCAGAAGCAGATGACAGGGTGAAAGGCTAAGTAGAAGTAGCAGAATCTTTTGTATTTTCAGACATGGTAAGAAAAAAGATTGTATGACTTTACAGGTGTGAGACAGAGTTCCAGCGGTTACGTAGGAAGATGAAGAGGGCTTCGCAGGTGGCGGCCTAGACAACGACTTTGCCAGTGGCGGAACAGTGGAGAGGCAATGTTTCGCGAATCGCGAGTTTGTGGGCAGCGAAGCAGATTAGAGCAGCAGCGGCGAAATAGAAGGCTTCGTTGTTTGCAATCCCGACTCTTATTTACGTCAGCAGCGACTTCTGTCAAGTATTCCGTTGCCAGCGACCTTCCTCGCCTTCTTAGGTTCGAAGAAGAGAAGCGTCTGCTTCGGTCACCGAGACAATCTTCTTCACGCGAAAGGGCAGGGTTCTCCGGAATTTTTTTTATTCCCACTCTGATACCATAATAACAAAAATTGAAGAGAAAATTCATTTCTTCTTTTTGATTCAATTTNGGTCACCGAGACAATCTTCTTCACGCGAAAGGGCAGGGTTCTCCGGAATTTTTTTTATTCCCACTCTGATACTATAATAACAAAAATTGAAGAGAAAATTCATTTCTTCTTTTTGATTCAATTCGAGATGCCTTTACATATAGGAGTCCCTCCTCCTTAGATAAGAAAACTAACTAAATAAGTTTCAATAATTTCCTATTACATTACAAGACTAATTAAGCAAGATTTGGTACAGATATCACATAATATAAATAAGGAAAGACAATAAAATCTGTATAAGAGGAAAGACAATAAATATCGTAATTTGAATTAAACCTTTCAACAAGCATGACAATGAATCTATCCCAATCTCATAAAANATTTTCTATTACATTACAAGACTAATTAAGCAAGATTTGGTACAGATATCACATAATATAAATAAGGAAAGAGAATAAAATCTGTATAAGAGGAAAGACAATAAATATCGTAATTTGAATTAGACCTTTCAACAAGCATGACAATGAATCTATCCCAATCTCATAAAGCAAAATTTAAAACTAAAGAATAACTTTAAATTACTGGATCGTAACTATAACTATAACCCAAAATAATGATATACCTCTGTCAGAGGGCAATCTGCTAGATCCATCTTGTTTAGAATTATCATATGCCTACTAGAATCCATATCATGCCAAGCTGATTTAAAAGCAGAAGCCATGGGGATCTGCACATAATTTGCATATTAATTACATGTAAAAACTGCAAAGAGAAACTGAAAAGAAGAAAAACCAATCAAGAACGTGTAAGTTTAAAAAAAAATAAACATGAGAAACTATTTTGCCAGGTACTTGCTCAACATAACAGAAATACGAGATATTTAGGAAAGTCGATAAACATCATAAGGAATAAGAAACTAGTGTTCCATTGACCTTTGCATGCCTCTGAATTGCTTGATGCCTCCTTATATATGACGGAATTGAAGAAAGGAGGAATTTGAGAAGAAAATAAGAAATTAGGGCTCCATACTTCCGTCATTGAAGCATTACTATATAGACTAGGCAACGTAGTGATCTAGTGTTATAAGAATATGGAGAGGGACTAACCAACAAGATTAGAGAGAAAGGGAAGTGCAGGAGAGATAGGGAGAGAGACATAGAAGAGAGAAAATACTGGGAAAGGAATCTTTCAATGAAATTCATAATTCAAAATTTATCCTAATAACAACAGTATAACTACTATTTAATGAAGGTTACAGGATTAAAAACAGCTTTATTTAACCTCAAATCTAGAAAACTAATACAATTTCTGGCATTTAATTAAAGCAAAAAATATCCTAAAAATTAAATAAACAGTGAAATAAATTCCAGATCAATAAAAAATTACTAGAATATTTTGGAAATAGTCTGGAATTATTGTCTTGCACTGCATCAATTGATTTCCAGAGATTAAAGTATGCTTAAGCATCAAATGATTCCAAAATTTCCAAATTAACGGGTCCAAATAATTTGGCCTATTTGGAATGAAATATTTTAGGCAGTTAAGATGGCTTTAAAAAAAATAGTATGCTTTATTTAGATTTTTCTCTCACCAGATGATTAATTGAGCTAAAACATTCATAATCCTTGACTAACTTATCAAAGACNATGTCACCCTAAAACTAAAAAACAAAAAATTCTATTGGATGAAGTGGAGTGCTTGACCATTTGGTTGGAATTTAGTCTAACTATACACAAAAGGAAAGAAATGAGATAAAAGCCATTCAAATTGTCACATTAATATCATTCCCTCATACAGCCAATATTATTTTTTTCATTTTTTTCCTAAGAATAAAATACATAACAAAAAATTAAATAGTTGAATATCCATATGAAATGATTCATGAGTATGTAGCACAAACCTCATCCATTGATGTTATGGAGCATGGAAATTTTCAATGTGGTAGGGTTAAACAACAATGGATAGGCAAACATCAGAAAATATTAGGAAATTGCATGGAAATGCCATTTAATATGCTATTTTATTTATAAAGTGGTAAAGCTCCTCTTTGAAATCGGTCAAGAGCTCTTTAAAAACTATTACAGCACAAATCTCTCCATCCCATTTGGATCCTTCATTATATTTTTATATTTTATATAATAATGATAAATTGATATATTTTCTCCTCAATATCATGCTAGATTTGAATATTACTCTATTCAATGCTATTTATGATACTATATTTTGAGCTTAATGTTCTCACTCTTACAATTTTTTTATATGTAAAACATTCTGAGTACTAGACTCAACATAACCTAATGTTTCATGAGTTGCATTTTCCTCCTATCCGTTGCATTACATGTCCGAAGTTAGTTGCCTAGCACATATGTGCTAAAGCAAAAAAAAATATCATCAAAATTCTCTTCTTCCTTTGTAATCTATCTAATGAATAAATGGCATCTTAGCCCATGAAAAAATAAGTACATCTAATTTTTGTAGGAAAAAGCAATCCAAAGCTATTCGACACTTGAAATTTTGAACTTAGATTTGCAATGCATGGAAAAACAAAAAAGAAAAAAGAGACAAATACAACCCTTCCACCCATTATGACTAAACTCATATCCTCTCCTCAAGCATCATATTGTGCTTACATGTTAGCGACCAAAAGAGACAATCTACCGAACTACTATTTTCATGTTAGCGACCAAAATAATATTTTTTATCGTGATACAAGTATTTTTTTATAAATATATTGTGCTTACAGCATAAATATAATGTACTGAAAGTTTCTAATAACAAGTGGACAAATTATGACCGATTAAAAACACAAATATCACAAGCATTTTTCATGTTTAACGATTAACTCTGACACTCCTGTTATGGAATGCATCGAATTTTCATTCTTTTGGAGGCACCACAATCCAGCACTACAAGAAGGTTTCATATGTACCCAATTTAATCAAACAGATTTATATGCACTTCCTAACCAAGTTAGGCCTAGAAAGGTGATTCTAGTTGATTCAAAGTACATGTTTCTCAACATTAGTTGGAGTTAATTTGATGCATCAGAATACACATAAAAAGAAAAGTAGCTGCGCTGTTTGAATTCTTGGAGAAATATGCCTGAAGGTTGTTTGTGATGATATTACTTTCAATGAGGGGTAATCTCTTATATTCCAGCACTAATTATTGAAGTTGAAGCCTTTAGAAATTTTTTCGAACCAATTTGAATTAGAACCTAGATTGATTCTTCGTTTTAACAAATTGCAAAATTCTCCAACTTCACAGCTAAACTAAATGTGGAACAACATTCAAAATCCAAGCATCATTACTATCATTAAGATTGTCCCAACTACTTAAGATCGTACTCATAAATCCTAGTTTTCCACTCCTTTTATTCCTTTTCTTGGAGTCTAAGGACAAAACCCACTTGGTCGCTTCTTCAAATGATCTCTTTCTTCCATTTATGTTAAGTATGGCATATGGTATGAAATGAAAACCTTATATCGTATAAAAGTATTTGATTTCTACTCATATTGGTTTTTATCTATCTCTTATCCTTTAAATTATATTTTAAATTGCTTCCAGATTAATTTTATCCTATGAATTACTAGTGTATCCTCTGCTTTCCAAACCAAACGCTCAAACCATCAAAGCGCAACTTTTATAACCTATAAGCTTTCATTCAATATTTCAAACAAAGTAATCTATAGGAAACTCTCTATGATATTTTTATAAATAAAAATATTATACAAAAAAGAATTAAGGGACATAGATATTGTGATGCAAGCCAGACATGACCTTTGCTTATAGTCATAAGTACATAAAAATTCATATCTTTATTCGACCACAAACTAATTTGGGATAAACTAATTAGGCAACTAATTACCTCAGGGGGAATAACTTATGGTCTCACAACGATGGAAATTAGAAGTGCAAATAATAACGATGGAAATTTTTATGAGAAAGTAGAAGTATTGTCCATTAAAAATAAGATTAGTGTGAAAAAATATTTCATCGCTAAAGAAATTTAATATTGAACAAAATATCATAATGAAAAAAAAAATCAATTTTGATGAGTAATGCAAGCCTAAGAAGGTGAGAATGAATCTTTGCTCTCAGAGCAAAAAAATGCCAGCTTCATGTGAAATTGACTGTTGTTGTTTCTCCCAAGGTTACTTCTAATGCAATTTTTTTTTCTCTTCGCTATAGCTCAATCAACTGGTAACTTTATGCAAATCAGTCTCCTTGACCCGAAGCTGAATAAAAATATATAACATAAAAAAATGGAGCAAATAAAACTCTGCAAGTGAGAGGAAGAAGATGGGTGCACTCCTTCACCCTCAACTAACTTGAAGAATCTCACCCATCTCATTTCTCCCATGCTAACTGAGAACGAGGAAAAATTATCCCAGCCAATATATCAAATGGAGTCGAGCCTTAGGCCCATTCTGGTTTTTTTTTTTTTTTTCATTTGATTAGTTTATATATCAGATAAAATGAATGCATAGGCCGTAAGAGAGCATCATTCCCATAATATTTAATTTTTTTAAGCATGTAAATTACATATTAAAACCAATAGAACAATCTTATGCCAGTCTGCTCATTTGCTGAGGTTTTCTTAATCATAAGATTCATTTAACCATCCACAACGAGAAGTTCCCATAGATAAATTTCAGAAAACTATAGTTTGGAATCAGTTGCACTTCAAACGGTTCCATTGTTTCAGGAATTTCATCAAACACATCGCAAGCAATGATTTGGACTTCTATAACAATCGACAAACATCTCAAAACAATCATTCAACAGCAAACTAAGATAAAAACGATGAAGGTATTTGGAAAAATGTAAGAGNTCAACCGGTTACATTGCTTCAGGAATTTCATCAAATACGTCGTAAGCAATGATTGGAACTTCTATAGCAATCGACAGACATCTCAAAACAATCATTCAACAGCAAAATAAGATAGAAATGATGAAGGTATTTGGAAAAAATGTAAGACNTCAACAGGTTACATTGCTTCAGGAATTTCATCAAATACGTCGTAAGCAATGATTGGAACTTCTATAGCAATCCACAGACATCTCAAAACAATCATTCAACAGAAAAATAAGATAGAAATGATGAAGGTATTTGGAAAAAATATAAGACGAAAGAGATCATACCCTCGCATCTCGCACCTCTAAAACGAGATCAACTATAGGGATTCTCTCTCGGATCGCACGCTCTGAAGCAGCCATGTGCGGCCCGTACCAGCCCCCGTCTCCTTTCTTCCGCCCAATCTCCTTCACAACGGAGCTCAAGCGCTTCGAGAAGGAACTGAGCACTGCCATTCCCAGAAAAAGCAGAGGATTTGGGAGAAAAAGGAGGTCTCCAATTCATGTGTTTGCAAAGACATAATAGTTACGCTCTGCACAGAATAACTCTCATAATTCATTAATTCGATCAGTTAAAAAATACATCAATCCTAATATGTATTTATGCATGTCATAATTAAACTATTGATAATTTGATAAAAATTAGAAAAATAAGATTTTGGGGTTTTACAATGAATTTGATATTTGTGTGAGAATTATAAATGAATAAATGAGAGCATTTGATTNCCGTACCAGCCCCCGTCTCCTTTCTTCCGCCCAATCTCCTTCACAACGGAGCTCAAGCGCTTCGAGAAGGAATTGAGCACAGCCATTCCCAGAAAAAGCAGAGGATTTGGGAGAAAAAGGAGGTCTCCTCCAATTCATGTGTTTGCAAAGAGATAATAGTTACGCTCTGCACAGAATAACTCTCATAATTCATTAATTCGATCAGTTAAAAAATACATCAATCCTAATATGATTTATGCATGTCATAATTAAACTATTGATAATTTGATAAAAATTAGAAAAAATATGAGTTTGGGGTTTTACAATGGATATTTTTGCGAAAATTAAAAAAATGGATAAATGAGAGCATTTGATTTGTAAATAGCAAATTTAGGGGGGCCTCTATGTAATTGCCATAAAAAAAAAATTCATTTGTATATTGAAAGAACCCCGTGCTCGGTTAGCTCTTCAAGTGAATTAATATTGAATAATTATTTTAAGAGAAGTTTCAAAATTAGCTATATTTATATATTAAAAAAGGGAATCGATATTTGGTGTAATGGGCACCAAATAATGCTTTCTTCATTTGGGTCGAAACCTAAGTGTGTTTTAATTGATTCGAAGTATTCGCGCCACGGGATTTGAACTTCGACCCGAGGGTCTTATGCCAGGGGCCGCACCAATGAGTCGGGACGTGAAACACACACACACACACACACAGATATATATATATATATGTATGTGTGTGAGTGCGGCCATTTACATACCTACCTCCTATGTTCTATGTATTTAAATGTTTAAAATTTAAACTCTATATTTATATTTATTCCACCCAAAATTTTTAAAATTTTCATATTACACAAAACTTTTCACATTTTTCTACTTTTAAAAGTGAAATAGTCTTTTTCATGCAAAACATAAGGCCATTTAAAGATTAAGAAAATTTAGCATTTTTTTAATACAATATAAAATGTCATAAAATATTATCTATTTAATTAAATCAAGTTAAAATGAGCCAAATTATCAATCAAAGTTTGTTCGTGAGCAAAACAAATCTGTTTTAATCACTATATGAAAGAAATAATGAAGCTTCGTTGCTTTTCTTTGTCAACTTACAAAACTTTTTAAATAATTGTAGCTTATTGTCACGGACAAATAGTCTCACATCGGCTAGGTGTAAGACCAAAAAACAGTATTTAAGTCCTGTGCTGCCCACCCCCCATAAGAATTCTTTTGGGAGGTGACGAGTGGTATTAGAGCAGATTACTGTCTGTCAGGTGTGAGGACTCTCCATGATCCAGTGGGAACCTCGGTGGAGTCGATCCGTGACGAGGGCGTCACGTGATTGGATGGAGGAGAATGTCACGGACAAATAGTCTCACATCAGTTAGGTGTAGGCAAAAAAACTGTATTTAAGTCTTGGGCTGCCCACCATCCATAAGGGTTCTTTTGAGAGGTGACATTATGTCACTTCACCTATAAAGTTTTTTTTTTTAAGCAAAAAAAAAAAAAAAATCAGATTCCAGGACGGTGGGTTGCTTTTATTTTATATTTTTCATAAATTGCAGCTGAGGTAAGTATGCTTTCATGGCTTTTCATAAAATTCTTGCGTAGGATTCTTCATTGAGGCACTACTAATGTTTAGAGCTACATGACTTTCGGCTCATGAGGTTTGGTTTCTTTATGATATTTGATTGGGTTAGAGTTTATTTTGGGTGGTTGTAGTTGTTCTAAAATGTAGTTATAAAGCTACCGTGGAGACATAATTTTGTTAAAAAGCGATCGTGAAAATTATAAATATATCTAATTTTTATGAAAATTCAGATCACAACTTTCTTATAGTCATTGCAATTTAACAGGTCATGTTAAAGAAATAGCTTCACATCACAAAAAATTTATAGAAAATAATAATAAAGCAATTCCTCAGACGAAACTGTAGTTGCGATTTGAAATGCAAAGCTATTAGAGAACTGAGAAAACAGAGAACAATTGGGATGGTGGAGAGTTTTGTATGCTTTTATGTAAATATTTGTCTTACGACTAATGGAGTTATTGCTCAAACATATTACAGACAAAAAAGAAATTGTTTTTCGTTGTTAAAATAAGAGAAGTTATAGAAGAGTAAACTTCAATTTTATTTCTCGCTAAAAATTGTAGAAAAGAATATGTATTTTTAGATGTTTAACAGTCGGTTAATATACAATTAATAGTAATAAAAAAAGAAGCATTGATAGATTGTTGGGATGAACAATCACTAAAATTGATTTAATCAAAATATTCATTGTGTGATGAGAAATCGATGTGGCTCCCATTTAGCTTCTTTTGCAAACTCAGAGTCATCATCATGTCTATATTTGTCGTCGTGTAGTTGTCTATCCAAATAGTCCTCTTTCTTGGATCATCGAAATGATTCAGAGAAGAGGAGGGTCTAGAAATGGAGAACACACAATTGAATTAGACAAATGAATTTTGAAAAAAAGAACGTGGAGTACTTATGTAGGGTAAATTTTGTGCGATGGGTCAAGAGTGTATGTCCAGAACAAGATCAGATGAAAACACCTTGAAACGTGTAATGCACAAAGAAAACTCATACATAAGTAGCCCAAAATCAAATAACCAAAAAGAATGTTTTGTTCTGGAGTTTAGAGCAACTCCTAAATGGACATATCCATTTATTTAATTACATATTAGGAGATGCCCAAAAATGCTCTCGATTAAGGGAATCCTGTTTACATTCAAGTGATAATTAGTAGAGGGATGTGTCAAAAGATGGTTATTTCATAGGAGTGTTCTGATGCCTTTTGAGCTCACATTAATCTGGAATAGGAGTGTTCTGATGCCTTTTGAGAAGGAAATAGAATTACCTTCTCACGATCCCAAATGGATAATAGCTCATCGACGACCGGGGCCTATGAAATGACCGGACGTCTCATAGAATACACACTATGCTTTCGGGCCTAATAAAGCTACAATGTTAGAGGGTGAATCAATGTATCCAAAACGGTCGGTGGTCTGTCCATAATCAAGATCTACGAAATAACATCGATGAGTTGTCAAGGAAATGATAGAGCTCAAAGGGGGTATGCCAAATGAGAGGTAAAGTAATCTTAATTGGGTAGAGATAGTCGGATCAGAATTTCATGGATTCGTCATCCCAAGCTATTGAAACCCCAAATCTACCTGTTCGTGAAGGTGGTCGACCCAACCTAACCAGAGACTCCCTCGTCAGCAATCCATGAATTATGTTATCCAAGTGAACCTCAGTAGCCCTAAGGTCAAAAGAAGGAAATTCTAAACCTTATAATCCCCTATAGATAGAAAGTAGAGGCGGGTCTTATACTTGTCGAAGTGGCAAGGAAACTGCTAGAGTGGAAAGAAAAAGTGAGGTACTGATACGAAGCTGAGACGCTCTTGCAAAATCATATTCCCCTTCTAGATTGGGAAGCCTCTAACACCCTAATCACACTAGACAACCACCTATGTAGAAATATTATGCTTGGTCAGACGATTGAAGAAGCACAAGAACTTCTCCTTGGGACATGAAAATATAATTCTGTTAGCTAACAAGGCTTAATATGGAGGCCTAAGGATGACTTGAGTTATATTAATGCTATGTATGCCATTTTAAATCCAACCCGAAGACCATGGAGAAAAATAAAACATATTTTAAAAAGTTGAGATGTTTAAACCTAATCTTGATATTTTTTTATTAAGATTTTGTAGAAAAGTTATAATTTTAGATTTGTGGAGAGCCTAAATTACATTCTCGATGAGCCTAGTTAAATCACAAACTAAGAATGAGAAACTGTCATCACACAGTGTAATGTAAACCAACCAAATATAAAGAATAAAAAGGTTGAGTGCCACCAGATCAACAACATATTCCAGAAAAGCAAAAAGGCGATCAGGCACTACATATCTATATTTGGTCCTAATATTATATGCTAAAGAGAATTCAAAATTCAAATTTAAGGTACGGGACACGAGCATGCTGCTTCTAGTCCCCATCATGTGGTTCCGATGATCAGGTATCCTGGAACCCAAGCTCGTACCTTAAGGTACAACTCTACCTAGGGACTCTAGAATGTACATTATAAGGTCTCAAAAAGTGGCTCAACTTGCATGAAAATCAGGCTATTATAAAAGCTATATACATGCAACATAGTGAACTATGCCCGATAGGAGGGGGACTAAGTAGTACGTGTAGAAACTGCATTAGATAAAATTATAACAGTCCCTCCCTATTAAACATGTGTCCCTGCAAGTAAACCGCCCCTAATATATTGGTGTGCATATCTCACACCCAGTAAACACATGAAGCAACACAAAAAAATGTCTGGCTAGGGAACAAACCAAAAAACAATAGCCGAACATATGAAAACCTAGCTACACCCTAGCCATAGTCTAGCAAGCATCTAGAAACAAGGTGGCTTGGTCACATACATCGAAGTGTGTGCAAACGTATGGGTAAAAGGTTGGTGTATGTTTCTGATGGGTTCGTCGACCCTGAACCCATTCTAAAAATCTAGGAATTCTAAGAGGTGTCACTTTCTTATAAGTAATAAAAATATTGATTTTTATACTTTTAAAAAAGTTCTTTAAAAAATAAAAGCCTACATAGCACTTATCAGACCTCCCGAAACCTTAGCACAAACATATGCATGTTGATCGTGATGCAAAAATTTGCTTTGCTCATTGAGATATCTTCACGAGCAATGCTCATTAAGCATCACAAACAATAACAAGTAACTCAACTAACACGTGTGATTTTTCTTTGAGACAATCGGTGAATGCACATGCAGATGCAAAGTGATCCAATGTAATGTGATCGCTCTATCAAGGTAGAAACGATCGCCAGATAACAAATATTTATCACAAGTATACATTAACATATTTTAATGACGACTATGCCAACAGTGCAAATATGTGAATGCAAGGTACATTGTACGAGTGATGTTGTGGTTGGCTGCCTGGGGTATAAGATACCACAGAGGGATTACACCTTGTCTCAATAAAGACCAAACACACAAACATATGGTAGTCATACACAATATGCAATGCACCAAGCAACTAGGAAAACACATGCTTCATGCAAAAGAACATGCTTACGACAATGATGGGTGCTACATTGGTTGATGAATAGTATAACTTAGGCACCAAATGGTTTCAGAGGCTAAGGATCATGACCAGGAAAAGGTAGAAATACATCATCCATTAAGCGGGTTTAAAGGCTAGAAAACATGACCCATGCCAAGTGACATGATGTGAAATGTATAGGTGTATAGACAATGTGCACTAGATAGGTTCATGGGCTAAGGAGCGTGACCTATGCTAAGTGTCATAATGTGACATATTTATGGCGTTCCTAAGTGGTGTCGTGGGAAGTGAGGTAGAGTAATTCTCATTATGAAGAATTAAACATCAGATAGGCTTGAAAGGATAGCCACCCACTCATTGGATAAGTGAATAGTTGAAATGAGTCCGTGAGAACACAAACTCGTGTGCAGACCTCATGCAAGACATAAACTCATAGGATGTTATGTAGGAAAACATGCAACAGTGAAAAAATGCAAGTGCAAGGATATCAAGAAGCAAATGTATGGAGTAATGTGCCCAAGTGAGGCACAAATACTCACCATGAGCATATGATGACACATGCTCACAAGTGCACATAAGGGTGCTAGTGTGAATATGCTAGTGCAGGCATAATGAAAAACATGCAACAATGTGACATTCAAGTGAGATTGATCGATTGATCAATTGAGCTGGTGGGGTCATTCGATCAAGTTGACGAAGGGTGATCTATAGGGCCTGTGGCGGTCGATCGATCGGGTCCACAGAGGATGGTCGATCAATCGTGGTGGTCGATCCATTAAATAGATGGAGGGTGGTTGATCGATCGATCTGGTTAACAAAGCATGGTCGATCGATCATTCGTGCTGGTGGCGACTGATTGATTAGGTTGACAAAAGGTGGTTGATCGATCTATCGATCAGGCCGGTGGCTGCCGATCTATTAGGCCAGTGGGAGTCAATTGATCGGGTCGACGGAAGATAGTCCATCAAGCCAATATAGGCAGCTGGTCGAAAAGACATGCAAAAGTGGTATTTTGTTGTATATTTGGAAATTTATGGAATGCACGTGACATGGCTGTAGTCACGCACAAAGATGAGATCCAATCAAATTCGACAACGAATCTGACTCGTCTTAGCAATGGACGTGTCATTCAATTTATACAAAACTTTTGTTAAAACATGAGGATATTTTATGAAATAGTAAAATATCCCCATTCTTGTGATTCAAAGCTCTTGAGTCCACAATCCATAATTTAATATTATGAAGCTTTGAATTGAAGCCATTTCCCATACATTTTTGAGCAATTGATTTCATGCAAACATTAGATGGGGTTGAAGTTGACTTGGTTTGTAGTGGGCAAAGTACCTTTGTCAACATTTTCTTTTACTCTAAATTTAATGAAGTGCTTAGTTAGATGGGTTTTGAGATTCAATGTTGGTCGCTTATAGTCCATAATTTTCTCTCCTAATTCTCAATCAATAGCTTTCCATGTAATTTTCAGAAAGTTTCTTTTGTGCCATAAATTTTTTGTACTGGAAAAATTAGAATTTTTTTTTCTTTGAGAAATTTTTGCTGAATGTATACTTATCTTGGGAAACAAGTATAGAGTTTTCCAAAATTTTATGAGAATGCTTTGTTATTTTATCATGATTTTCTCCCCCTGACAGATAATTTTGCCAATTCAGTTTGTGGCCCATGAGAGAAATGGTTGAGACAAGCTATGTTGACTGTTGGCTGTAGTTTTAGCGTGAGGAATCGAATCTGTGGCTGAGCGCTGAAGTTGCGTGGTATGCAGTACATGGGATCACGAGAGCAAATCAAGCCAAAAATAACGAGCAGAGCGAAACTAGAAGGTGAAGATATCGAGCAGATATTAACGAATAAGTGCGGGTTATTGAATGGGTTTTCTTCATGCAAGATACTCTATAAAACTTTTGTTATTGATACGTAGCGCTCTCTTATAAAGGTGAGATTGCTTATGTAATAGCCCTAACTCTCACCCACTAGCTTTGGCAATATGACTTTTTAATTTTGTCCTGCTAGTGTAACTTCTCAAAGGTTGACCACTTATCCCAGGAGTGCTCTCATACGAGCACGCTTTATTACTTTTGAGTTTTTACTTAAACTCTAATCGTTACACCAAAAAGCTCCTCGATGTTTAAGAGTTCAGTTTCATTTTACTTGATTAGTTTCACCACTTAAAGTAACTGATATTCTCGTCAATGCTCTAAGCTAGAATCATCCATAAGATAAATAAGATTATAGATGGACCCCTACAGATTCAAGAGTTGGCTTCCACCATATAGCATTTTGTTCCATCTTGGGTTCAAGAGGTGACTCCTATGGCGTAACACTTTGTTTTCTATGACACTTGGTTCTCATTTTCAGGCTGGTGTATACTCTGATACCATTTGTAGTAGTCCAAACTCTTTTCCATTGAGATATTGTTCACTTTGGTCTCGCGGTCTCACAATTATGTCCTATTGTATAACTTCTTAGAACATCACTTATCCTAGGAGTGCTTCCACACGAACACAACTAGCTTTGGAGTTTCTGTTGAAACTCAAACTTAACCCTTATCCTAAAAGGCATTTTGATGTTTAAGATATTAGCTTCATTTAATTACTTAACGGGTTTCACAACTTAGTCGCACGTAGGCATTGAAATTGAATAGTTAAAAATTAATTAGTATAAAAATACAAAATGATAGATTGGCCTTCAATCATAAACTTTTGGGTTGAAAATGTTTTTAATCATTAAAGTATTTTGCTCATATTCATCTCTCCTTGTCCTCACATTCTCTTACATATTTTTCAAGCCAAACGACATACTTTTATATCAGTAATTGGCACTATCACAAAAAGGTAACAAAATAAACCAAATGACGCGTTAGGGATTGCTTTATTTGGCTTCTTTTTGTAAGATAGGGTTGAAAATGATTATCATTATCTTAAAAGTAGATTTCTGAAAACAATATTTCTTAAAAAGCATCTTAATTTTCTCTAATGTCGCTGGAAAAGTAATATGAACCACTGGAAAATTTTCAGCAAAGCTGAAATTATTCATGCAGTTATCTGAAGCTCAAAGTTTCCTTTATTACATCAGAGATAGACTAATAAGGCAACACACATCATAAAAATCAAAAGGAAAATTTACATACAAATCACTCAATTCCCATGAATCTACATATCTAACACCTAAAATTCAATTTTTACATGCATGGCACCTTACCAATGCACGAAAAGCCATATTATTTAAGTGATATAAATGTAAAACGTAAAACATAGACGTTAGATATGTAAACACATAGGAATTGAGTGGTATGTATAAAACAACTCGCTCTCAAGACAACAAATGTGAACAGACACACCACTTGCAAGCTCTGATCATTGCATCTCCAAGGACAAACTTAAAAAGGGTTGTCTGGGAAAACTTTATTCTCATCAGATTTACAGAAACTTATTTATGTAATTTAAATGATTTCCTGAATACAATCAGCTGAAAGTGCTGCCTAATCAGCTAAAAGTGCTGCCCATAAACTTACTCTTAACTCATTCAACGTTTTGTTTCCTGTGAGATGAAAACATGGCCTTATGAGTTCTTATGGATGGCCGATTTGGTGTTCTTATCTAGTGCTACATGTGTATTCCTAAAGAATACAACCGATATCCTCTATCGTTTTGGGTGATCCGCTTATGGGGACTTATCTAGATGGCTTTTTTAGTGATATACATATCTGACACAAGATGATCGTATTCTGTTGGTATTATGTGTGGAATACTAAAGAAGACAACCTAAGTCTTCTTTTCTTGTTAGTGCTGTGCAGCGGTATATGAGGATCTACTAGATGACTTTTTTTGGTAATTGACACATGTACCCCAGGACGTTCATCCCCGTGGGTTGAAGGCAACCTAGAACTCATTTTTTTGGAAGGTCCACTGTCTCCGTTCAGTGACAGACACGTGGGTTGGTGTAGTTACTGCTTTGAGACCGCACACTCACTTTTTTTATTCGTATTTCGGTCAAAACAGTTCTCGTTTAGTTCAGTTCTCTTGTTGCTATATAGAACTTTAATTTACTTTTTGATCTGACAAATGATTTTTTTTTTATTTTATCTTAATAGCAGCATGAGCTCTAGGATTTCAGGGGCCTCCCGATTTGTGTTGTGTTACTACGGATTGCCGGCTCCCTTACTCACGTAACGACAGTCTCATGGCAGTGGGAGACAGTTCAACGATCGTCGGAGGGCGTTTCAGCTTGATGCGGTTTCTTCCGTTGGGCCGACATTCCGGCATACTCCGTTGCCGACAATGATCGTTGTACAATGGTTTCTCAGAATGATAGTGCAGCTGAGGACAAATGACTTCAGAGTTTTAAATTAAATATTTTTAATTGTTCCTGTAGTTGTACTTCTCTTTATTTTATTTCTTCTGATACTCAGGAGAGAGTTAGCAATGTATTTTATTTTTTTGAATTGATCTATAACAGTTTGATACTTCCGTTCTATCTATTATTTCTTCCATACAGTTCTGTTGCAAACAGCTTCATCAAACAGGGGCAGAATGGTAATTTATCCAACAACAACTGTCAATAAACTATTATGAATAAGCTTCCCCCAAATAACAAACCAGTTTATTCTGATAAGCTGCAGATTATTAGATTATCAGAATAATCACAGATTATAAATAATCGACAGCTGCCCCAAACAGACTCTAAAACTTCACAATCATAATAGTAATTCCATCCATCATAATTTAGAGATATATAATAATAATCCTCAAATCACAAACAGCAAGCCATCTTCCTGTGACCATAAATTCTGTTCTTCACCGCTCTCTTGACGACATAATGGAGAAGATATCACAGCATTCCACTGTTCAAATCCTGCAATAAACTTATTCATTCAAAATCAATGAAGTGTAGTTCCATATTCTTAAACACTGCTTCAGCTTTTAATTACCATTGCTTCTGTCTGCAACCCAGTCAAAGTTCTGAAATGACAAGTTTTCTTCATGGTGGTAAATGTTCATTGAGTGAAATGGGCTCATGCAGATGGTAGAGAAACAGTTTTCGTCGTCGACTAGTTCGGCCGAGAAGGCTTCCTCGGTGAGGCTTGAGAAGGATGAAACCGGAGAAATTCCATTAGTTGGGCATGATTCTGTGGAGTAAGGAAACTGAGTTGGGAAATTTTGCTCAGATATGTCATCTTCAAGAGTAATGCCCTGAAATTGGTTTAGATAGAGTAGAAAATATGTAAATTACACTGCATGTTGATACATGTTTTAGATATTTTGATGAGAAATTTACATGCGCATGAGAAATTTATATATGTAGCACACAATTCTTTTGTATTCACGTATCTCATGCCTAAACTTTACATATTTACATATATAATACTTTGGCGTTTTAAACCTATGCATGCAAAGGTGTATTTCATTTTTAAGAAATGACAATAGTACTATTTTTAATGTGATATTAAATATTTGAATGATATGTGTTAAAATAAAAAAGTTTTAGTGTGATACATGTAAATGCATAAGAATTTTGTGCTATGTAAAGTTTAGGTGTGAGACCAACTATCTTGCATGGAATTGGAACAGAAAGTAAATTATATGATTGAGACATATATGAATGAGGACAAAAGGTGCAACACTAAAATGAATAGATAAAATTTTGGCCATTTACATTCATAACACCCACTTCCTATGTATTTACATATATAATATCTCTACTTCACTTTCTTACATTTATACCATTCAAATCTTTCATATAACTTTTAATGCATCGATAAGACGGCAGTGAATTGAGCGGTCATAAACTTAATATAAATAAATTAGAACAAAAAATAATATATCAATTACAAAATAAGTAAAAAGTAATGTAAAATAGTTTTAACATCTCAAATAATACTAAGTCAACGAATGTCAAATGATAATTAGCAAATGATGATTCGATAGATTGTTGTTTAGCTCTCGCTTTAAATTTCACAAAAATGTCATGAATCTAACCTTGAGGGGGTAATAAGACGGAAAAAGCGGGCCCCGGTACTGAGACGGAGAAACATCTACCTTACTTGAGGCTAACTCAAAGTCGGTTTCATTGAGACAATTTGCATGAATTGGACCGTTGCTCACATCTAAAAGGTTTACCACTTGTGCTGAATTTCCTTCTAAGCTACTACTAGAGACCTTGCTATTGCATTTCCTCTTGTTAGTCTCACTTGTGACAGAAAAAAGAACTCTTTTTACTTTACTCACTCCTTGATGCTCGTTTCTCTTAACTACGCGGCACAAAGCATAAGCTCCCTGCAGAATAAATAAAGAAATCTTTTTGAAACATCTAAAAATTTGCATTCTTGTTAAAAAAAAAGATGATTTTGTAATTTTGCATACCATGAAAGATACAGTTCCTTGAGGAAGATGTTCGCAGAGGCGATATTCATGCATCACCCAGTCAGTTCTTTCTCCTCCCGGAGCTCTTCCTCTGTAGAAAACTAGAGTTTTTCGCATTCCTTCGATCGAGAACTCGCAGGTGATCTTTCGATCTTTGCCGGTAGCTTTCCAATAGCCGGAATTGGTTGCTCTATTCGTTCGAGATCCATTTGGATATTTTCGATCGCGCGGACAGAAGAAGAACCATTCCATGTCTCTCTTTGGCAGGAATGATTTCTCTGCAAACATTGGCATAAATTTGGTTTCTTGCAGAAAAGAATGAAGAACAAGAATGATAGAAGTTGGAGCAGAAATTTTGCAGAATGATTACAAAATTTTAGTTGGAAGAGAACAGCTGCAATGTTAGAGCAAGATGAAAGGTTTATGGATGGAGAGATTCGATATGTAATTATGATAAGTTATTAAGTAAAGTTCTTCCTTGACAACAAAGTTATGATTTTTAATCAGGAGAAAAGGTTTTTTATTAAAATAAGAGCTGAAAATATGTAATTTTGTACCTGGAAGGTCCCAAGGATCAAACTTGTACAAATCTACCACTGGAATTACTTCAAGTTCAATTTTTTGCCCATCCACTTTTCTCTTCAAGTAATATCCCACCAGTTCATCATCTGTGGGATGGAAGCGGAAACCAGGAGGCAAAGACATAGGGCCCATCCTTCAAACAGATCTGAAGTTTGTATAAATATAGGAGAACTAAAGAAACAGAGAGAAACAGAGCAGTGTTTGTAGAGATGACGGTTCAAATGAGCTTAAAAAGGTGAAAAAAAATTAGATTTTTCTTATTAGTTATGCGCTAATAATATAACTATTAAAGATATGATCTGAAATATCCAAAAATAAAAACTTTTCTCGACCCGGAGCTTTTCTAAAATCAAGCAGAATTTCCAGAGGGCAACACTCTCGTGCAACATAATCATTACTCCTAGAACTTCAAAAATAAACACAGAACCAAAAATCTATGGAGAAGATAGTGGCAGATGAGGTTTCGAAGTTAAACGAGATAAAGCAGAGGCTTAAGCATTCAAAATGAAATTTTGAGTGCAGGGAGAAAATAAAAAATGCATTTTTTGGTTAAGAATATCTCATAATTTAGTCGGAATATGAAAGAGGAAGCAGAGATGGTTTGGCCGAAAAGCTAAGGAATAGA
Organism: Phalaenopsis hybrid cultivar; assembly: GCA_002079205.1. NCBI lineage: Eukaryota > Viridiplantae > Streptophyta > Magnoliopsida > Asparagales > Orchidaceae > Phalaenopsis > Phalaenopsis hybrid cultivar. The sequence goes on along the minus strand of JXCR01142994.1, from coordinate 127,378 downwards.
TGTAGAGCTTACGGTTGAGAGCTTTTTATAGAGGAGGGAGACGACAGCTGTGGCCGAAAGCCACGTTTTGCTCTCAAGCCATCCCAAACACTTTCATTAGTGCGGAAAGAAAGCCAGATAAGTTCACACTGAGTTTTCCCGCCAAGTTGTAACAGTTGGACTGGAAAAAAAAATGCTGTCAGTATACTAGGTATACTACAAACTTATGGAGAGAATATTATGTGTGTAGTTTGCATGCATGAGCACACCTTGTAAAACAGTGTTGTACACTATTGTATGCTTGGGAACAATGATGTGCAATATTGTTGTGCACGGAGTTCAATAATGCATACTCCGTGCCTAATATTTTTAAGGATCCGGAAAGCTTTACTATTGCTTTACCTTTGAGAGGCCTTGCCACATATTTGTTTTACTATTAATTTCATATGTATTGACATATCTAACACCTAATAAACTTCAAATTTTACACACATACACAGAAACAATAGCAAAGGTGCCACCTTTTCTAGCTATTTCTATAATTTTTCTTTTTATTTTTTGATCACTACTACACAATTCAGTTTACATTAAGGAAAAAATCTAGAGGTATATCAGGCTTAATTGGCATAAAATAATTGAGGACAACATAGAATGATAAGATGATATTAATTTCTCTCTTTATCTTCTTATGGAGTCTAGACATAAATTTTTTTTTAATATTTCACTTATTGTATTTTACTAAATTCTTAGCATTATCACAATAAAGAAAAAGGGGCATAATTTCTATGTATTTACATATCGAACATCTCAAATGTATACATATTTTTTTTACTTTTGTATAACTCAAATCTTTCATATCACATTAAAAATATCACCATTTTAGCTCTTTAAAAAGAACATTTTTTTCATGTATAAGTAATGTGATGGGTATATAATAATGATATAGAGATAATAATTGAATATTAATACCAAATCATAAGGACGGTAGGTCCAATATATAGATTGCAAGTCAGCTATGAAAACCTACAAAAAACCCAAAGTTACAGAGCTTAGAACAAATAGTTCATAATCTAGTTATTACAACTTCTGCTAAGTTCTCATTCTTATTACCCCCTTCACCCTAATAGGTTTAGGCTGAACTATTAGCATGGTCTGTAGTAAATTGAATTGTGGCAAGATAATGGTTTGGCAAGTATATCAACCATTTGATCTTGAGAGCTCATATGATGAACAAAAATTTGCTTCAAATTTATACGATCTCTGATAAAATTATGATCAATTTTATTGTGCTTTTTCGGCACATGAAACACTAAATTATTAGTCAAAGATATAACAGATATGTTCTCACAAAATATCAAGGTAGGATGTGTGATCTGAACATCAAATTCCTGCATAAGCATCCACAACCATAGGATGTCAGGGTAGTTGCAACCATAACTCTATACTCCACTTCAATCGACGATCTGACAAATGTATTTTGTTTCTTGAGGTTCCATGAGATCCAACATTTGTCTAAGAAAGGAGCAAAACCCAGTTGTAGATTTTCGATTTTTTTTCACTTGCTCAATTAGCATACACAAACCTCCTTAGAGTTAGATTACTCTACTTAATAACAAGGATGTATTTCAAAGTCCCTTGAACGTATCTAAGAAGTTTGGTAAGGAGTTGGAAATGATAGATCATTTGTTTATGTATATGTTGAGATATATAATTGATAGCAAATAATATATCTAATTTGGTAGTCATTAATTATTGCAATATCATGTCAATTGACAGTAGAAACTGAGATTATGGAATAACATCATTTCTTTTGGTTGAATTAAATCCTTAGTAGGTAAGGGAGTGGCCACTGCCTTGCAATTTTGCATCCCAGCCAAGCTCAAAAGTCGTTGAACATACCTATGCTGATCTAGAAAATATTCATTTTGCATCTATCACCTCAGTGCCCAAGAAACATGCCACGGGTCTTAGATGTTTGAGCTAAAGCTTAAATCAAGATTATATATAAAATTGGATATAGTTGAGATATAATTCCCCGTAACTAAAATATCATCTAAATCGATTAAAACAAATATTTTCACTTTATCCTAATAATATATGAACAAAGATGAATCAACTTTATTGCTAGTAAATTTTTCTCCAATGAGAAATATAGATAGTCTTTTAAAGCTTTATATTGGAGCTTGGTTGAGATTGTAAAGGGCCTTCTTGAGAAGGCAAATATGTTTGGGGAGTCGGGTGTCTTGGAATCCTTGTAATTGATGAATATAGATGGTATCATGAAGATTATCATGTAAAAATAAATTAGAAACATTAAGTTACAAGATCTACCAGTTATTATGAAGAGCTACAATGAATAATACCTATTATTAGGAATTTTAGTAACCGTACTAAATGTTTCAAAGTAATTGATCCCAAACTCTTGTTTGCAAGATTCAACCACAAGTCAAGCTCTATACCCAGCAACTTGGTCATTAACATTGAATTTAATGGTATATGTATATTTAGACCCAAGAATGGATTATTCACAGGGAGAAGGAACCACAAAGCAAGTTCCTTGTTGTTAGAGGGCTTGAAATTCTTTGACCATAGCTTCTCTCCATTGAATATGCTTGACAGCTAGTGTATAACATGCAGGATCTAACATCAAAGCAATAAAATGTGTTTGATTAAGTTCTTGGATAGGTTTGAGGGTAAAAATCTTTAATATTGTGAGCATAGAATGAGTAGGATTCAGGAAAGGTCTTGGAGAAGGGGAATCAGATGTGGAAGTAGGTTTTTGAATATTTTGAAGTTGCTCATTCTTATGCAGATTGTTTAAAGTGGATACAGGAGAGGCAGAGAATGGTTGCATGAGTAAGGGCATGGGTCGTGGGGGCAAATAAAAGTGGAGAGATGTGATGGGGGAGCTTATTGTGGTACTGTAAGTCGAGCAACAACATCACATTTATAAGTAACATGGTGTTCATTAAAAGCCAAATGGTGGGAGATAATTATCTTATTTGTGAGAGGATTGTAAGATCTATACCCCTTATGGGTTGAAGTATTCCCTACAAAAATGCTAATGACTGACTTGAGAATGAGTTTATGAGCTGATTGTTGTTGTCACTAAGAGTAATGCTGACACCGAAACACTTTTAAGTGCATGCATGAAGGTTACTTCACATGTAGGTGTTGATTGAGACTAATTTGATTAGCAGTTTGAGTAAGCATTCTATTTATGATATGTACAGTTGTTTGAAGAGCCTCATCCCATAGAGTATAGGGTAGTTGAGAATCATTAAGCAAAGTTATAGTGACCTTTATAATGTGTGTATGTTTCTACTCAACGTCACTGTTTTGCTATGGAATGTAAGGATGATATTATTGATTTATAATTCACTTATCCTTAAGGAAATTGTTCATCACCATGCTAGTGTATTCCCCACCTCCATCATATCTCAAAATTGGGTGTGCACAGTGTTTATGAACATTTGGATTTTTTATTCGTTTCAGATTTATGATACATAGGAAGAACCAAGGAAAATCAGGAAAAATCATTTGTGAAAGTAATTTACTATTCATATCCTTGGTGGGCAATGATTGGGGAGGGAATCCACACTTCGGTATGAATCAACTCTAAATGTTCATAGTGATGTTTTTTAGAGAAATTTAATGGTTATTTTATCACTCTCATTTAAATTGCAAGACAAGCGATGAAAAACATAAATGAATATTGAGATCTTATGTCCTGGAGATGGTATGAGCATTCTCAAAGTGAGTATGACTTAGTCTTTTATGGCAAAGATCAACAGGATTTAATCTTGTAGTTGAAGCATTAAGAGCTTGTTGATTTTGCTGAAAAACTATGGGATAAAGACCCTTGGAACTGGGTCCCTTAAGAAGTATCTGTTGATTTTGTGAATTGGAAATAGAAAGGTCATATGGGTCAAAAGAAACATTACATTATTATCTTAAGTGAGCCTTTGAATTAAAGTAAATTATGGGATAAAGAGGGAGCATGATAGATATATGATAGTTTAAGCTTACGAAGGGGCAAAAGGGAAAGCCCATCATCCATATGCTAAATCAGAACAACATGTCCATCACTAACCACAATATGTTCAGTGTCATGATATTGTTTCAATATTTTAAGTTGACTCATGTCTACAGTGAGATGGGCTGTTGCACATGAATTCATCACTCATTTCTGAGAAGTAGCAGTGACAGCTTGTGGTGTTATTGTTGGAGTATACTCTAGATTCGTCTGATGCCAACAACATGAAGCAGAATGATTGATCTTGTTACAAGTTTAACACAAATAGTTTCCCTAGTGCTTTTTTTATTCCTTCTTGAGGCCACTGTTAATGTCTCTTTCAGAGGGAACATGTTTCTTCTATCAGGTGGCTTCATTCTAATGATGTCACTTTATCTAGAGGCCCGAAAATACAATCCAATTATCATTTTCCACAACATTTTTGGATCTCTTAATTGCCAAGCTGATTTCTTCTTTACAAAAAAGGCAATAAAGATCATCCTTGTTGATAGGCTGAAGTTTAGTGCAAATAGTTGTTTTAAAGGTTTGATATGTGAATGAGAAGGTATTGAGAGTGTAGAGGATGACATCCTCTAAATCAATATTGGAACCAACTATCGTAATCTTGTCCATAAGTGCCTTAACTTCTAATAGGTATTATTTCATTGTATTGTTCTTATTGAGATATGGTTTAATTCATTCTTAAATTGAATTACCTTGATCGATTTAAGGGTTGAAATTGTTTCTCAGGAGTTGTCCAAATTTCAGTGAAGGTTTGGAGATTTAGCACATAGGGGAGTGTTTCACGGGAGCTTAAACGTCGGATTTGGCGCTTAGGCACCAAAATACTTTTGGACCATTTTTTCAGTTTTGCTACATATTTAATCCTTTTCACTCTTTTTGTCATTTTTCACCTTTTTAGTTGTACCTGAAGAAAAAACACACAAATACCTTCTATTAAAACACAATGTCTAAAAAATAAGTATAAAAATGTATATAAAAATACTATATATTTTGGGTGTATCTGGGATGATAACAACATATATAATAATGTACAAGGCAACCGAAAGATTTTAGTCAAAGGAGATCTAAGTGGTATATTGAGGATTTGAAACAACCGAATCATCACTGTGTGGAAGAGCTTTTGGAAACTAGTTATGCCTTCCATCAAGGAACCTAGAAAATCTATTTGTTGCAAATGTTTTGAGAATCTTAGCTCACCAAATAGGGTAATTTTCATTTGTCAACTGATTGTGAGCCAGTTGCTTGATACAAAATATCAAGAATTTTAGAGAAGGGATATTGGTTTGGGTACCCATTAGGGAAGGTTGGAAATTTAATGTCCCTGAATCTTCCATCAGATGGAAGATTTAATCACAATAGGAAAAAAGAATCACCGACAACCTTTAACCAAAAAAAAAGAGCTCGGGAAAAGAAATGAGAAAAAAAATGAAGAAAATCTTTAATAGGTATGGCCGATGTTTTGTGAATTAGTTTTCCCTATCTGCCGTCTCCATCTTTCATAAAATAGAAGCTATCCCTCTTCTCTCGCAAAAGCCTCGATCACCCGTCTCTCTCGTTTGCACGAAACAGAAGTCCTATACGGACGATCCATCTCTCGCGCGGAAACAAGAAAGCCTCGTCTCTTTTAGTTTGCAGACACCATAAATCAGATTCTTTGCTTGGATTTTTCTTGAGGCTTACAAAAAGCAGAAGGAAGAAAAAAACAGTTGAAGAAGAAGGTGCACTTCTTGATTTATTCTTGGTGTCTTCCACAAGAAGATAAACAGATTTTCTTTTGTACATTTTTCTTCTTCTTCGGTATATCTCGGTGTAGAGAGAAGAGTGAAGAGGTGAGAGAAAGAGCTCACTCTTGTAATTGGAGACGATCCACTGGTGTAATTTTCTCAATTAGTAAAACCCTCTGCAACTCCGTGGTTGTAGACAATTTGTCGAACCACATAAATTTGTGTGTTCTTTTCTGATGTGAATTTTCTCGTTCTATATTTTTGCTTTGTTGTTGATGTTTTAAATTTCATATATACCACAACAACTGGTATCAGAGCAAATGACTGCAGATGAAGTGAAGGTTTCAGGGATTGAGAAGTTTGATAGCACAAATTTTGGTTATTGGAGGATATAGATATAAGACTACCTCTATGAGAAGAAACTTCATCTTCCGTTATTGAGAAAGAGATCTGAAAGAATGGATAAAGCTGAATGGAATTTGTTAGATCGACGGGTTCTGGGGGTTATTCGATTGACCCTATCGAGGTCCGTTGCACATAACGTAGTCAAGGAGAGGACGACTGCAGATCTTATGCAGCCCTGTCAAGTATGAAAAGCCATCAGTGAATAACAAGGTATTTCTGATGAAGAAGTTATTCAATTTGAAGATGGCGGAAGATACGTCTGTTGTACAACACCTGAATGATTTAAATACTATCACAAATCAATTATCGTCTGTGGAAATTGAATTTGATGATGAGATACATGCACTAATCTTGTTGGCTTCATTGCCAAATAACTGGAAAGTTATGAGGATGGCTGTCAGTAATTCTGTAAGTAAATCAAAACTAAAATTTAAAGATATTCGTGATTTAATTTTGGCTGAGGAGGTGCGCAGGAAAGATTATGGCGAGATCTCAGGTTTGAGTTCAACATTAAATGTTGATTCCAGAGGGAGATCACTTGACATGAACTCAAACAAGGGAATAACAAAATTAAAGAACAGAAACAGGAGCAAGTCAAGGCCTGGTAAACAAGTAACTTGCTGAAATTGTGGTAAATCTGACCACATAAGGAGAAGCTGCATGAATCCTAAGAAGAAGGATAATGACAGTGCGAATGTGATAACTGAAGAATCACATGATGCACTATTATTGGCAGTTCATAGTTATGTTGATGTCTGTATACTATATTCAGGAGCTTCTTTCCATACAACTTTTCATGGGGAATTGATGTGGAATTATGTTGCAAGTGACTTTAGGAAAGTATATCTGGCATATGAAGAAGCTCTAAACGTGATAGGAATGAGAGATATTGACATTACACCTTCCAAATAAGAACAAGTGGACTCTGCAAAAGGTCAGATATATTCCTGAACTGAAGAAGAACCTCATTTCTGTTGGGCAGCTTGATGAATGTGGGCATTCAATAGTGTTCTCAGATAACACTTGGAATGTTACTAAAAGAGCAGTGGTACTGGCTCAGGGTAAGAAAACAGTTATGTTATATATGACTACTGGTTTAATTAACAGTGTTGATACTGCTGTTGTAGAGAGCACAACAGAGTTGTGGCATTGCAGACTTGACCACATGAGTCGGAGAGGTATGAAAGAACTTCAGTCCAGAGGTAAGCTACCAGAACTGAAGTCAGTTGATATTGGCATATGTGAGAGCTGCATTATGGGAAAGCAGAGGAAAGTCAGTTTCTTGAAAGGTGGTAGGACGCAAAAGGCAGGAAAGCTGGATCTTGTACACGCAGATGTGTGGGGACCTTCTCTAGTGGCATCTCTTGGAGGCTCTCGTTACTACGTCACATTCATTGATGATCATAACAGAAATGTATGAGTCTATTTCTTGAAGTATAAATCTGATGTATTCAGTGTGTTCAAGACTTAGAAGACCATGGTTGAGACAGAGACTTGCTTAAAGTTGAAATGTCTGAGGTCAGATAATGGTGGTGAGTGCATTGATGGCGGGTTCAAGGAGTACTGTGTAACTCAGGGAATCAGAATGGAGAAGACCATTCCAGGGACACCATAGCAAAATGGTGTTGCAGAGCGCATGAACATGACCATTAATGAGCGGGTTAGAAGCATGAGATTGCACGCCTAACTAACACCTACTTTCTAGGCATAAGCGGTCAGTACTGCAGTTTATTTGATCAATAGGGGGTCATTTATTTCATTAAACAGTGAGTGGGAAAGCGGTAAAATTTTCTCACCTTAAAACTTTTGGATGTCTTCCTTATATTCTCATTCATCATGATGCTCGAAGTAAGCTTGAGACTAAGTTAAGGAAGTGCTATTTCATTGTCTATGGAGATGATGCATTTGGATATCGTTTCTAGGACGATCAGGCTTGGAAGATCATAAGGAGCAAGAATGTGATTTTAAATGAGAATGTTATGTACAAGGACAAGTCCAGTACAGTTTATGAAACATCATTGAAGGAATCTGAGTTGATAAAGTTTGATGATTTACCAGAGGTCACAGTGCAGGACAGAGATGCATGTGACGAGGAGAGTGAATCCGGGGCATCCACTCCTATCGTTCCACAGTCAGTTTCAGAGCAGTCTACCTATACAATTGCAGTTCGCAGATCAGAAAGGGCTAGACGTTCTCTAGAGCGTTATTCTCCAACTTTGAACTACATTCTGCTGATAGATGGCGGAGAACCTTAGAGTTATGAAAAAATCTTGCAAGATGAAAATTTGAGCAAGTGGGAGCTAGCTATGAAGGAAGAGATGGATTCTCTGCTAGAAAATTACACTTGGGAGTTAGTAGATCTTCCATTTGGGAAGAAGACATTACACAACAAGTGGTTGTACCGAGTGAAGACAGAACATGATGACAGTAAGAGGTACAAGGCTAGGCTTGTTGTAAAGGGTTTTCAACAGAAGCATGATATTGATTATTCCGAGATTTTCTCTCCTGTGATGAAGCTTACAACTATTAGAATGGTACTGTCTATGATGACTACCGAAGATCTTTTCCTTAAGCAGTTAGATGTGAAGACAACCTTTCTTCATGGGATTTTGAAGAAGACATCTACATGCACCAACCTGAAGGGTTCGTAGTACAGGGAAATGAAGAGTCCGTTTGCAGATTAAAGAAGAGCTTGTATGGCTTGAAGCAAGCTCCTAGACAGTGGTATAATAAATTTGATAATTTCATGCATAGGATAGGATACATCAGATGTCAGGTAGATCACTGTTGCTACGTCAGGTATTTTGGCAATTCCTATATCATCCTACTACTGTATTTGGATGATATGCTTATTGCAGGTGCTAGTATTGAGGAGATCAATAATCTGAATGAGCAGAAGTCAGAGCACTTTGCAATGAAAGATTTGGGAGCGACAAAGCAAATCCTTGGAGTGATAATTGTCAAAGATAGAGTCAGATGCATCTTGAGACTCTCTCATGCTGAGTATGTGAAAAAATGTACTTAGCAGGTTCAACATGGATAAGACCAAACCAGCTGGTACACCCTTGGGAAGTCACTTCAGACTCAACAAGAATCAGTCACCCAAGTCAGAGGAGGAACGAGATTACATGAGTAAGGTTCCTTATGATTCAGCTACTGGTTCACTTATGTATGATATGGTTTGCACCAGACCTGATATTGTCTATGTAGTGGGAGTTGTTAGCAGATACATGAGTAATCTAGGAAATGAACTTTGGGAAGCAGTGAAGTGGATTTTCAGGAACTTACTTGTGTTTCTCAAAAAAGAGTTCAGAGGTACAGAGCTACGTTGATGCTGATCTAGCTGGAGTCATTGATACTAGAAGAAGTACTACAGGATAAATTTACACTATTGGTGGCACTGCAGTATCATGTGGCTCTAATCTACAGAAGACAGTTTAGTTGTCTACTACAGAAGCTGAGTACATAACAGTGTCAGAGGCTGCAAAGGAGGTTATATGGCTATAGGTCTTCTTGAAAGAATTGGGCAAGAAAAATCAAAAGGGCATTCTCTACAGTGATAGTCAGAGCGTCATATTCCTTTTCAGGAATCCAACATTTCAGTCTAGGACTAAGCACATTCAGATCAAGTATCACTTCAAATGATCATTGTTGGATGATAGACAGTTGATGCTTGAGAAAATTTATGGAAGCCAGAACCCTGCTGATATGTTGATAAAACGTGTTACTCTGGAGAAACTGAAGTTGTGCACAACTTCAGTTGGTTTTCTAGCTNTCTTTTGTGGAAAAGATCAATAGGATGTAATCTTGTAGTTGAAGCATTAAGAACTTGTTGATTTTGTTGAAATTTTATGGGATAAAGACCTTAGAACTGGGCCCCTTAAGAAGTATCTGTTGATTTTGTGAGTTGGAAATAGAAAGTCCATATGGGTCAAATGAAACATTACATTATTATCTTAAGTGAGCCATTGAATTAAAGTAAATTATGGGATAAAGAGGAAGCTTGATAGATATATGATAGTTTAAGCTTACAAAGGGGCAATAGGAAAAACCCATCATCCATATGCTAAATCAGAACAACATGTCCATCACTAACCACAATATGTTCAGTGTCATGATATTGTTTCGCTATTTTAAGTTGACTCATGCCTACAGTGAGATGGGTTGTTGCACATGAATCCATCACTCATTTATGAGAGGTAGCAGTGATAGCTTGTGGTGTTATTGTTGGGGCATACTCTAGATTCGTCTGATGCCAACAACATGAAGTGGAGTGATTGATCTTGTTACAAGTTTAACACCAATGGTTTCCTTAGTGCTTTTTCTATTCGTTCTTGAGGTCACTGTTAATGTCTCTTTCAGAAGGAACGTGCTTCTTCTATCATGTGCCTTCATTCTAATGTTACCACTTTATCTAGAGACCAAAAATACAATCCAATTATCAGTTGCCACAACATTTTTGGATCTCTCAATTGCCAAGCTGATTTCTTCTTTACAAAAAAGACAATAGAGATCATCCGTGTTGATAGGCTGAAGTTTAGTGCAAATAGTTGTTTTAAAGGTTTGATATGTTAATGAGAAGGTATTGAGAGTGTAGAGGATGACATCCTCTGGATCAATATTGGAACCAACTATCGTAATCTTGTCCATAAGTGCCTTAACTTCTAATAGGTATTATTTCATTGTATTGTTCTTATTGAGATATGGTTTAATTCATTCTTAAATTGAATTACCTTGATCGATTTAAGGGTTGAAATTGTTTCTTAGGAGTTGTCCAAATTTCAGTGACGGTTTGGAGATTTACCACATAGGGGAGTGTTTCACGGGCGCTTAGGCGCCAAAATACTTTTGCACCATTTTTTTATTTTTTCTCCATATTTGATTTTTTTTTCACTCCTTTTCTCAATTTTCATCTTTTTAGTTGTACCTGAAGAAAAAAACACAAAAATACCTTCTATTAAAGCGCAATATCTAAAAAATAGGTATAAAAATGTGTATAAAAATACTATATATTTTATGTGTACAAGGAGGATAACAACTGATATAATAGTGTACAAGGCAACCAAAAGATTTTAGTCAAAGGAGATCCAAGTGGTATATTGAGGATTTGAAAGAACCGAACCATCACTGTGTGGAAGAGGTTTCAGAAACTAGTTATGCCTTCCATCAAGGAACCTAGAAAATCTATTTGTTGCAATTGTTATGAGAATCTTAGCTCACCAAATAGGGTAATTTTCATTTGTCAACTGATTGTAAGCCAGTTGCTTGATACAAAATATCAAGAATTTTAGAGAAGTGATATTGGTTTGGCTACCCACTAGGGAAGGTTGGAAAGTTAATGTCCTCGAATCTTCCATTAGATGGAAGATTTAACCACAATAGGAAAAAAGAATCACCGACAGCCTTTAACCCCAAAAATAAAGAGCTCCGGAAAAGAAAGGAGAAAAAAAATGAAGAAAATCTTTAATAGGTATGGCCGATGTCACCTGATGCTTGAAATGTTAGCATGGAGCCCATTACGAAACGATATATATATATATATATATATATATATATATATATATATA
>JXCR01142994.1:97024-107908 GCA_002079205.1 Phalaenopsis hybrid cultivar | reverse complement strand
TATATATATATATATATATATATATATATATATATATATATATATATATTTAAAAAAAATTGTTGGAGACTATGATATGAGTCCCTAGCCACCCTCATGTGCTTACTCGATCCTGCACTGCAAGACAGGTGCACTAAGGCGGACTCGAACACATGACCCTAGGGTTGAATCCCAAGTTGTCTTTGTGTAGCACACTTCGAGGTTTGGAGCGAGAAAGAGAAGAAAGAGAGAGAGAAGAGATGGTGTGTCGACTTGAGAAAATGAGTGAGTAGCCCTTTATTCATAGAATGACCCTTATTTATAATCATAGGTGGCTTGAATTTACAATTATTCCTTATCAGTTATAGGGTGTATCAAACCTTTTTTTCCGAATCATGGAGCGGTTAATCTAATCACCTCTCTAATTCAAATAATCAAATGAGCATGACAATCATGAATAGTTTTGACTATTGAATCTTATACTTGACAGTTATTACAACCAACTTCTGTCTCAAGTTGAATACCGTCTAACTCTTAGCTGATTCTGTAAGCATAATGATTCTATCGATCGTCCATGTTTGATGGATCTACCGGCCGACGGAGCGGATGAGCTGAGTTAGTCGATCGTTTCATATAATTTCGATCGACGGTATAAATGCTAGTTTGAACTACTTGATCCCTCAAAGATTTATGCTGATATTTTTCTCGTATACATATTAGTTCGTTGATTTTATTGCTCCTTAATAGATACAAGAAGAACAAGAAAATGATTAAAATAAGTAATTTCATTAAAACACAATCATAACTCCCTAATTTTTTGTGCAAAAAAGTCTCTCTAAATAGTGTTTGTGGTGCCTTCCCTTCTTATTTAGATATTGAATCCCAAACGCCGCTTTGTCTGACGTGAGAGCTTCAGATTGATGTTGCTCTTCGAATGGCCCTTGAAGAGTTTTAGCTCCTAGTACACGAAGAGAAAGATGTTAGTTGTGACAAAGAAGAAACACAAGGAGTATGTAGTCAATTTAAATGACCAAGCTGCTTCTTCCACCGGCCTCGATGCTCTCGACCCAAAAAAGTCTCAAGTGTGGAGAGAAGTTGCTAGGAAACCCTTGATTCTCCTGTGGGTGTTGTTTTGATCAATGTGGGAGAGATTTGTAGAGTTGATCCAAACACCATGGAGGCGGCTGGTGCTCTAGAACAACTAAGAACGATAGTAATCATCGTGTTTCGCCTCCACTTGAAGTACAAAAAAATAATGTTCCGATCAATGATTATCCATAACCTCCATTGAACTGAGTAGTTTGTTAGACATGATCAATTTTGGTTGATTTTGGTCAAAAAATTTTCCTTCATTTACTTCGTACTCTGATGTAGGTTTGGGTTTTGTGGTTCTGACCAGAGAGAATGTTCAATCGATAGATTTTGTCGTTGATCCTGCATCAATTTCGATGATTGCATTTCAACACTTGATTGAAGAGAGTCAACCACTGATCAATGGTATTCTTAATCGATTAGCAGATATTTTTAGCACTTCTTAATGGATGAATGTCGACCAACAATAATCTTCTGAGTCATTAGAGTGCATGGTAAATGAAATGGTGGATTCTTTTGAATGATCAGGTGGAGGAACATATAGTGGCATCGTACTAGATCTGCAAGCTCTTGTTGAGAGGATACAAGGGGGAATGAATTTTCTTCATGATGAGGTGACGCTCTCCCGCCAGAGCTACATGTCGATCAGGCACAACAAGAGATTGATCAGGGGAATCATTTTAAGTTAGGAGGAGGATTTTTAATCAAGTGATCTCTTAGCCAAGAGCATGTCCCGGCTCAAGTGGCCAAAGACTCTTGTGTAAAATATTTCCTTTCCGAATAGTTTCATATACCTGTTTATATTAATTAAAAAATTTATTTTCTATTGACAAGATGTGATGTGACATTTTTCGAAAGCTTTTGGGATGTTTCAACTTCCGCGCCCTTCTTTGAAATAGGTGAAAGAGCAGAGTCTCGTGTTACACTTGAGATCTTTTTAAATTCCCTCTCTAATCCTTCTTTTCTTTCTTCTCCGCTTTATTGCTCACAAGTATTCTCTAAAGCTTTTTTACACATGTCCGATGATCGATTCCTCTATTTTGATTGAGGAAGATGTGCAGAAGTTACCAAAGGAGTATGTATTTGATGACACAGTAAAGATTTGGGTCGTTAGGAGTTCTGATCGAGTGATGAGTAGATTTGGAGATGACCTGGTATTCTATCGGGATCAATTCTGATGAGGTTTAAGGCTCACGCCGTGTACCAAATTAAAAGGTATCTTCAATCAGAATAGAGTAATTTCTGCACAAGTCATGTCGAATTTGATCGCTACGATCATGACATTCGTCGTGACGTTGTCTTTTGTCACCACCTTGACATACCATTGTCGACCGATCTATTCAATTGTTACTTCTTGTTTAAAATTGATAAGGATGACATGCTAATTCACCGTAAAATTATCTATTTTTAAAATACATTTTATACCTATTTTTTAGAATATTATGTTTTAATGAAAGGTAATTTGTGTGCTTTTTATTACAGGTGCAATGAAAAAGAGTTTAATAGTAAAAAGGAGCAAAATACATAAAAAAAAATGGGTCAAACCAAAGAAAATTGACAAAATCAACCAAACTGGCGCCTAGGTACTAGATGAAGAACACGGCTGGCGCCTAGGCGCGACAATTTTGGCGCCTAGGTGCTAGAGTCGATTTCTAGAAGATCCATTAAATGAGGCCAAATTATGAAGAAATGTCGGAAGCAACCCTTGGTCATTTTCGAAGCTCTATATATATAGATTAATTCTAAACTTTAAGTGAGAGTTCTAGAGTCATTTTAAGAAGAGGAGGCACCTATATAGAGTGGATGGCCACCTTAGTGAGGTTTTGTGTGTTTTTGTGATTTCTGGAGTTTTGTGAGTCTTGACAGAGTCTATTGGAGTGAGAGAAGTCAAAGAACTTTAAAGGAGTGCTTGAGAAAACATTTTGGATAAATATTTATTTCTTTTTCTTTAAGTGTTGTACTTTGAATTTGAGTTTTATAAATATGTTTTGTTTTGTTATCCCCATGCTTTATGAGTAATTTTCTTCTTTCTCCTTAAAATATGAAGTAATCAAGTGGTGGTTTTGATTTGTTTAGAATTTCATTTTTATTCCAAAAATTTGTGATGATATTATAACTGGTACTTCATTTATTTTACAAATTGGTCTCCTATATTGTTAAAATTTGTTGAGAAACTTAAATACCCGAGAGGGCTAAGATTTTTCTAACTAGTGAGTATCACATTTTACTTTGGAAAGAGCTACGACGATCGTCCGATGGGGGATGTAAATAGATAGGGAAATAAGATTTAATGGGCGTAGAATTGATATTTATAGGGTGATAGACTAGATTTTTTTTTTATCAATTTGGTCTAGAGATTGGAACTAAGAGTCACTGGTAGGTCCTATAGAGATGACACAGTGAGTATTCTAGGAGTGAGAGACTAGAACTTACCCGACACTACTTTATAGGCCGACACCAACTTTAGATTAGTTGATGTTCTTTATGCTCGGAAGAGGTAAAGAATATGTATGCTTCTATTTGTCACAATATCATATTTAAACTTCTAAACAATTGAAATCCTATACTGATTATAAATTATTTGCAAAGAGAAAGTCTCTTTATACATATATATATCTTGAATTTTCTAATAATGCATAAACTTTTGACTCGCATTTGTAGGAATTAGTAAACTTTATTTCATTACATAAATAATTTAAATAGTTTATGCATTCTTAAGTAAAGGTTTTTCAAAGTTAAATTCCTGAATTTTACTTCCTTTCTTTCATTTCCATGTGGGATCGATACTGGGGTTCTTAAAAAAAAACTCTATATTACTTGAAATTGCACTGTAAAAAAACATTTTTGATTGTTTCTATGCATTTTTATGGATGAAATTGCACTGTAAAAAGACATTTTTGTGTTTATCTAGCAAATACAATATGTGATCGAAGTCAGGAAAGCTGGAGTGGACATGGAGCTAAAAGGTGCAAATAGGCTACTGTGCGCCTAGGCACCGGACCCTTCGACATCTAGGCGTCAAACCCTACTTACCCAAGAGCATGACATTTAGGTGCCAACTCATGTTCGCCTAGGTGCCGCGACTTGGGCGCCTATGCACCGGGTGCCCATCAGTTGGCATGGCGCCTAGGTGCCAGAACCTAGCTGCCAACAAATGTAGCTGGCAATTGGTACAGTTCGGGACTCGAAACATGGGAAATTGTGTGGGAAATCGTGCATAAGTGCAGAGGAGTCGTGAAAGCCAAGTCTAAGGAGTTTATAAATAGTAATGCATTGCAGGCTTAATAGAACTGATGCTGGTGGAGTACTTCCACTGCAGAGGAGGTGGAGTTCTTCCAGTGCAGAAGCTTAGGAATGTAGCAAAATATTCATTTTTAATGTGTTATATAAGAAACAATTCATAACTTAACGTGCAATAATGTATCACCACCATGTCAGTCACGTTTAGTGGATGAAATTGTGCCTCGGTATTGCTTTGTTGTTATAACATAGTGGGATATGAGTAAATTAGGGGGTATTTTATTCTGGATTTTATTTTTCTATACAATAAAATAATTGTCATATTTCCTCAATTCCATGCATTATGAGGCATATAAATTGAAATCAGTATAAGTGTCGCAATTGTAGAGGGATTCAACATCTTATTATAATATTTTTCAGTAAAAGAAGGCTGCTTATTGGCTAATCCACGAAAATTAGAGCGGGCAAAAGTGAACACATATCTTGTCTGAGTGGTCCATAATATGATGTTAAGTGGCGTTTTTTCTAGATTATGTGCTTACTGTTTATAAAAAGAATAAAGAAGAAACTTGCCTCCCCCGAAAAGTTTGATGCTTGGCTAGCGCGAAAGGAATATTTTGGCGCTTAATAAGCCAGCTCCAATTATCTAAACTATGTGCTTGCTTAATATTCTAAACATTGAAAATATGCCGGTACTGATCTTGAGATATGTACATTGAAAATATGTTAGTACTGGTCCTTAGAAAATCTAAGAAATTAGAAGAAAAAATAAAAGTATGACAAAGAAGAGTCCGTCGATAAAAGATCATGAGACTCATTTATTTGATATGACATAGTCATTCGAGCCAAAGGCAAAGGTCGACCGAATTTGGAGAAGGACAAAAAGATTTACCAGATGATTTGAATCCTGACCAATCAAAGGCTCTGTTTGGCGCAGAGTTTTACCTGCGGCGCGACACCACTCAACTATTTTTTTTTTTTGCGTTTGGGGTGACGGTTGTACTGCGGTTGCGCATGAATTCGATCGAAGGCGGAACGCGAACATTACCCCGCGGCCTAGGCTTCTTCACCCGACGTTTTACCCTAATACCCTACTTGAACATTTCGCTCGCTGGTGAAGAATGTGAAATCAAGCAATTGAAGATCGCGTCTCCTCCTCGTCTTCGACGTAAAGTTGTCAGCTTTTCCAGGTAGGAAAGGAGATGGGAGCGTTGACTTCGAGATTTGCCTTCATGGCGAATTTTCTTATTGATCCGGAGTTCCTGGCAGTCACTGACGAAGAGATCAAAATGAGTTTAATATATATATATTTAAGGATTTTTTAATTTTATCCTATTAATTTTTTTCTTTTAGGATATTGAGAGATGGATAAATGTGGTTGATATATTGCTTTTGGTACCTTGAAACTGTTGAGAATATGTTGTAAGCAGGGAATTTAGATTTCCAACTACAATTCAAGCTAATAATGAATTCCAATAAATTCATCATTATTTTGAACATGTTTATAAACTTCAAAATAAATTCAACATTTTTTTTAATTTCTGCTTCTGAATTATTAAATAAGTGAGTGTCACAATTCTGTTACAAAAAAATTTACAGAACAGAGGCAGAATAGTCAATTTTAGGGATTAGACTCTCCTCTTTAATGAATGAGCTACCTATCGGGTTACAGTGATTCGCCATATGCTCAAAAGTTTGGTCTTGCTCCGCTGATAGAAGCCCTTAATCCATAGATTGAGGGTCTACGCTTAGACTAGATCAACCAATCGAAAAAGCCTATTTGACCGAGTCAGTCATGTCGACCCAAAATCAATCAAGCTCGGCAGTCCAACAACACCAGCTCAGCCTAGCTGACTGGACCAACATTTTCAAGTCGAAACTATACTAATCTAGCCATCCAAGCCAGGAAACAGCCGAGGGTAGACTCATATATGTCATATAACTAGAACATCCTGTATAACCCTATTAAATCATTAGTAGAAATATAATATCACTATATTGTACCCGCTATTTGATAAATAGGGAGGTCATTTTATGAGATTGACAAGGCGTGTTAATGTTCACTCCTTTCTCTGTCTCTCTCTCTCTCCTTTGTTACGCTCTATTCCTTAGGGTGTGAGTCATGGACAAATAGAGATTCAACATACTAAAGTGCAGTGAGCACATAACATGCAACATACAATAAGAGGAACAAAACATGAAGAAGAAACTCATAAAATATTTACCGTAATATGAAATGCACAAGAGAGTTTGAAAGTAAATAGATTCAGGAGCTGGAAAATCAAATGTTAAATGCCATTCAAGGGGTGTTGGCTCAGGGAAGAGAGTAGCATCTCTGATGGCAAGAGCCATCACCCCACGACCAAAGAGCTCCTTAGCCCGTGGAAGAGAAGGAGACTTCTGATACTTTGATAATTTTGGATCATCATCGATCAATAAAGATCAGTTTGCACATACTGAAGAGCCTCGACAACCATTGAATTCATTCTCTACCAAATCTTTGATGTCGAGCCCTCAAAGAGGTTAAAGATCTCGACATTAGAGTCCTATAAGTGCAGAATCTATCCAACTGACCGCAAGCCTAATTTGAGTTGATTATGTGCCTGATGAGGATCATTAACGCACTGAAGTTTCATCTTTTCTTCACCACATTGAGGTAGTCAGCCCTTATGTGGTTCAACACATTACCAACAATATTGATCGCATTGTTTGATGACTTTAGGTGAATGTTTGTAGCACAGTTTATCAACATTGAGAAGCTGCAGAAGAATTTGCAGGCCCTCCTTTAAATCAAATAAGGGAAAAATGAGAGTCTTTGATTGTTAATCACATACTTTCAGAAGGAGAGGTTGGAAATGGGTGATTCGGAGCCCGAAATAGCTTATGTCAACCAATAGTTTGATGACTGAAGGAAGGGTCACTCTGATACGTGCTAGGCTTATAGTGATCAAAGATTATGGTTGAGCTCCATATATCAATAGAAGAATACAATTCATTTCATACCCTGCATCATTCAGAACCGAACAAGTTAGCTGCCATCCACCAAAGATAACAGATAATGGATAAAGTCAAAACACAATCCTCACTACTCAGCTTTATCAATATGGCAAATTGGTATCTGTTCACTATGACTAACCTCATAACCAAAAATCCTCCTTAAATGTCATAGCTTAGAGGATTCAATGTCTTGAAGTAGTTTGAAATAACTTTATCTGTAACCATGGGTTACATCCTTCGAGGGTATTCCCTCTAACTTTAGGGGGTAGGTTGTTTGTTTTATAGGTCTTAGTCCTTAGAGCTAGCTAGGGTGCCTAGAATAACCTAGTCTTCTATACTTTGACTAACCTGAGGTAGGTATATGACACTAAGTTTGGTGTCTAAGTTAGCTAACCTAGAGTTCATGTCGGATCTTTTTAGGGTTGATTCTCAATCTTTATCTTGGTGTGTTTTAAATATTTATTTGGGGTTTAATGTTTAATTCATATTGTGGTTTCATTCCTTAGGTTTGTCAGTCATGATCGAGAAATCAAGATTTTTCTAAGTTTTAATTAAAATTTTTATTTGCTGAGATAAACTACTTTGCAAGAGGTTTTCCTCCTTTTTTTATGTATTTTGTTATTTTTGGTTTGAAGCACACACATGAAACAACATTAAGAAAAACAGATTAATTGCCTTGGATTGAACTCGGGTTTAGAGTTGAACATGGGCCAACCATTTTTTGTGTAATTTGGGTGATTTCAAGTCATTTGGATGATTTTAGGATATCATTTGGGTAGTTTTGAGGTCTTTCGGGTTATTTGGATTGTCTAGAATTATTTTAGGTCATTTGAGTGATTTAGTGTGTTTTTTGGGTCATTTGGATGGTTTCGAGTTATTTCAGGTTATTTGGGTGGTTTCGGGGTGTTAGTGTCATTTGGGTGGTTTTGGGTCATTTGGATGGTTTTAGAGTATTTTGTGTCATTTGAGTGGTTTGAGGGTGTTATAAGCTATTTGGATTGGGTGGTTTCAGGTTTTTTCATGTTATTTGGGTGGTTTCAGGGTACTTCAGGTCATTTGGGTGATTTTGAATCATTTTAATGGTTTCAGAGTGTTTCAGGCCATTTGGATGATTTTGAGGTGTTTCGGGTCATTTGGATTAGGTTGGACTAGACCTGAGCTGGGTTGGGTCAAACCAGAGTTAGGTTTTAAGGTTTGGGTTAGGTTGGGCAGGACACTAGCTAGGTCGGTTCTAATTTGGGTCAGGTCTGAGTTGGGTCAAACCTAGGTTAGGTTTTCAGTTAAGTTGGGCTAGACCTGAGCTCGGTCTGGTTTAGGTTGGGTAAGATTTGAGTTGGGTCAGACCTGGGTTAGGTTTTAGGGTTTATGATCGGTTGGGCTAGACCTAAACTGGATCAGGTCTAGGTTGGGTCAGAACTAGGTTAGATTTGGGCTAGGTTTGGCTAGACCTGAGCTCGACCGGGTCTAGGTTAAGTTAGGGTTGGGTTGGATCAGACCTGAGCTAGGTTTTAGGGTTTGGGTTAATTTGGGCTATACCTGAACTGGGTCAGGTCTAGTCTGGGTTAGGTCAGACTTGGGATTGGTTTTAGGGTTTGGGTTAAACTATTTTAGAGATTAGGATTAGGTCGGGTTTTGGTCAATCTAAGTCAAACCCAAACCCAAGCTTAATCCAAGGCTATTAAGTTAACCTAAACTAGATTTTTTAAAATGTTGAAATTAAATGTTTAAATTAAATACTTAACTTAAAAGGAGAAGGAAAGGGAGGAAATACTTACAAAGCATTGGTTGGCCGGAGAATGCTTCACCACTAGATTCCTTCACTTCCTCTGAGCAGAGCACACACACCAAGCACACGATAGGGACAAACAATTGCCTCTTATATGCAGTTATGACTACCCTAGGCTGTCGATCATATGGAATATCAATGGTCTGTATTACTTTGATGGTTTACACAATCGTCGACTGTTGTCGGATGTTTTTCAGCCATCTGATCGAATGGACGGTCTAGATGAGAATCCGAGGACAAAGGCCACAGATTAGTTATGTTGGATTGGGGGTGTGGCCACGCCTAGGCATGGTCACCATGTCAGGCCAAAAAGGAGGCGAGTGTGGTGCTATTAGAGTTTAGAGGCACTGAGAACTTTTTGAATGCTCCATATGACTACAAAAATTGCATGTGACCCACAAATGAGGTCAACAATACATTCCACCTTATGCATAAAAAAAGTATGTCACTTTTTAAAAGTTAAAATGGTGATATTTTTTATGTGATATGAAAGATGTTGATGGTATAGACATAAAAATTAAAGTTTAAGTGGGTAAGATATATGTAAATACACCAAACTATTTTTGAAAATTTAATATATTAAATTTACACCTTGATATTAGAACTTAAAAGAAGTTTACATTGATTAATTAGTCCAATACAAAATGAGTAGGTAGTACATCACCATATTAGACATATTTATATAAATTTTTTAAGAGTAATTTGTACCTTATCAATTTTATTTATCCATAATGAACAAAGAAGTTCAAAGGCTCTCCCATAATATGAAAGGAATTATAAGAGGCATTCTCCTTGTACTCATCACACTCAAATATAAATTAATATGTAACTTGGTGAAATTCCAATAATAGCGATAATGACATTGGAAATATTCTATATTATTTATCAAAATACACCAAAAAACCACCAATTACACTCGAAGCATGTCATTCTTGATCAAGCCAACCTTCTATAGATGCAT
Source organism: Phalaenopsis hybrid cultivar (assembly GCA_002079205.1). Classification (NCBI taxonomy): domain Eukaryota; kingdom Viridiplantae; phylum Streptophyta; class Magnoliopsida; order Asparagales; family Orchidaceae; genus Phalaenopsis; species Phalaenopsis hybrid cultivar. The sequence goes on along the minus strand of JXCR01142994.1, from coordinate 97,853 downwards.
AACATCTGACATTTTGGCTAGCTGTTACCCAATATTTGATAATGATTAACTGTATATGCATGTGAGCCATTAGCATCCACTGTAACAGCTGCATGTTCTCTCGCTTTACCCAAATTATAATCATGTGGATCACATAGCTTGGGATATTCCTCATTGATCGTTGGTCAATGTTGCCTCGATGACAGATGTTTAATGTTTGTTAATCACTAATTTTTGACACATATTCCATTGATCATATGTTCCCTTTATCCATTGTCTCTGACTTTTGATATTCTCCCTATCAACTATAACCCAATGCTTAGTACCAATTGACACCTAATATCAATTGTTCATTATCTTCGAGCATGCACCATACTATTCATCCTGATTCTTCTCTATCCAAGTGAGCAATTAAGTTGATTTCCTCTTTTAATCCAAATTCTATTATTTTGTATTAATCACCACACAATGTTTTTTTTAATGGAGAACATCAAATGTCTATCATCTATTGATGTGTGTTGCCCATCCTACATGTTAATTTGCTTCCCTCAAAATAGGACAATAAAGTAATTGATTATTTATCATTACATAACTAATTTTGTTCCATGTCATAATTTTTTAGATGCACGTAAGAGATTAATATTTAATATTTTCTCCCTCTATCATCAAATGTCATTCTTAATAATCACTCAATTTTTCTTATTATGAGGAGTATAATTAAGTTAATTGCCAATTATATTGCTTGACTTGACTTTCAATGTTCCTTATCAATAGTCATGTCATGTGTGTGCATGTATGTGTGTGTGTGTGTGTGTGTGTGTGTGTGTGTGTGTGTGTGTGTGTGTGTGTG
>JXCR01142994.1:72631-84128 GCA_002079205.1 Phalaenopsis hybrid cultivar | reverse complement strand
TATATGTGTGATATATATATATATATATATATATATATATATATATATATATATATATATATATATATATATATATATATATATAGCTAAATTTTGAATTAAAAATTCTTAATTTCCTTTTCAACATGACTTAATAAAAAAATAATAATTCATTATTGAAATAGAGCTTTATACATGAAGTTGTCCTCTCCTTAGCTAGGGGGTGTAAACGAGCCAAACCTGGGCTCGCTCTTGTTCGACTCATTTATATTTCAAGCTCAAAAAGTGTGTTCGTGTTCGGCTCGTTTGCTTAGTGAGCCAAACACGAGCCAGTCACGAATAAAAGAGTCGTTTTGACAACCCTAATCACGTAGTCATAAGATGTTAATGATTGAGGCAAGATTTAAAACATCATTTGAATCTAAATTAATAATTTATATTCTATTTTTTTCATTAATACTTTTAATTGATTATTAATCTTTATAGCCTTGTAGTTAATTAAATTTTTAAAAATTACTCATTAAAGATATATATATACATAATTGATTAGCGGTATTTCGAGCCAAAACGAGTCGAACACGAACGAACAAATATTAGTTCGTGTTTGGCTCGTTAACTTAGCGGACGAACCTAACACGAGCTTCTTAACGAGCCGAACACAAGCTGTTTGCGAACAACGAGCCGTTTTGACAGCCTATCCTTAGCTTCCTCGTAAGAAAAAAAATTCCTAAAAATACTAACAACATTAAATCATATTAAATTGTCGAATTTTATGAAATTTAATTTTAATTAAATTTAAATAATAACTTAATTTAATATCTTACCTTACTAACCCTTTGTCTTGCCCTAATGTTTATATGGCTCGGTCGAACCCCCCTACAGACCGCACGCCCACTCCCGCGAGCACTTCTTCCTCCCCACACTTGGCCGAGCTTCAAACCTCTGCAAGCTCTTCTTCCTCCCCATGCTCTCTATCAAGCTTCAACACAGCCGCACAACAGGTAGAGAATGATCGCACAACTCCTTCCTCTGCGAACCGCACGAGGGAAGAACCCGCCTCCTTCCTCTGCGAGCCGCGCGATGGGTTCACGCCTCCCACTTTCTTAATCATCCTTCTGTTCTTTCTCCTTCTAGGGCATGAATGCTCCTCCCTTTTTTTTTGTGCGGACTCCTGACGTGGTTTTACGTGCGGATCAAGTTATTTCTAAGTTATTTTCAGGTTATTTATGAGTTATTTTTAATAATATCGAAATAACTCAGAAATACCCAAAAAATAAAGACCGCGGGTTATTTCTGGGTTATTTCGGTATTATTGAAAATAACCCAGAAATAACCTGAAAATAACTTAGAAATAACTTAGTCTGCACGTAGAACTACGTCAGGAGTTCAGACAGAAAAAGTGCTCCTTCTTTACNCATCAGGACACGTGGCGTCCCATCATTGGACTGACCAATACCAGTGTATTACGATGGGGCTCGCTAGACACGTGGCGTCCCACCATTAGACTCCTGACATAATATTTCTTCTTCAAAATGACACAAAAGCACATGATAATTTTTTTTCTTAATTTTTACACCACCACTCATGAAATGAAAGTAAAAATAGAAATTATAGAAAACAATTAAATTTAAATAGACTATTAATTCTATGTTTGTAAATCATATACATACAACCTATATCATATTATGAGTTCAACTTCCATTTTTTTATTAATTAAATATAAAAAAAAATGTATTAAAAAAAAGTATGTATTGCAATCCAATCAAGCCTACAACTTCTGTTTTATAAATTCGACTTACAGATTTTAATTTATTTTGAAAAAAAATATAAGAAAATTTGCAAAAAATAATCATCTATTAGTTTATAAATGTGTAATGATAATTAATTTATTCATTTAAATTTGTTAAATAAATGTATCTTTTCAATTAGAAGGAGTTCTCAAAATGTTCATCTTTTTAATAATACCTCTATTGATGCTTGNATATATATATATATATATAGATATATACATACACACATATATATACATACACACATACACACATATATATATATATATACATACACATATATATATACATACACATATATATATATATACACACATATATATATACATACACATATATATATNATATATATATATATATATATATATATATATATATATATATATATATGTATGTATGTATGAAACGGGACCTAACACAAACATTCAAGACAATCACCCATGCATATAAACCGCGTCAAGTCAAGTGGAGGAGGCATATACACTTCCCAAGAGGGAAAAAAATTGCATACGTCAATCGTACGCAGAGATGTGCACGTAATAGAGTACACGGGCATTATACGAGGGTTATATGGAGGTTACAAGCGTATTATAACTTCCTTATAATTTTCGTGTAATTCACCTGTAATCCGCGCTTTTATTTTATCCATTGGAGTTACAAGATTACAGCGGGGTTACACGGGAGTTACATGGGAGGTACAACGGGGTTATAACCCTTTGTAATCCCCGTGCAACCCCCGTGTACCCTTTTACGTATGTAACTCCTGCGTACGCTTGACACACGCAATTTTTTTCCTCTATTAGTATGCATGGAATAGACTATGACATGAGAATTAATTAACCCCAACTTAATTTATACAAATCCAACCATTTGGTTAGACAGATTATTTATCCAAGAAGCCAAAAGAAGCGCGTAAGCCCAGAGAAAGTTAAAATAATAATAGCCAAGAAAAAATCAAGACTCATGTACATGAAAAGCAAACACATCAAATAAAAGAGTATAAAAATTCAAAGTATTGTTGGATTTATCAATACAACCCAGAAAAGAATAAAACCTAGTCCCCAAGCTCCTACAAGAGAATCTCCCTAACATGTAAGGATGCATCATAAATATGAAATTTACAAACTCGATTCACTATATAATAACACTTAGTATGCCTACATATATATATAAAAGCTGAAATCGATGTTTGGTCCAATGGGAGTCAAATATCGATTCCCCCAAAGGGTTGAAAACTCTGGTGTGCTTACTCCTTATTCGAAAAGCCCGCACCACGGGATTCAAACCCCCGACCTGAGGGACTTACGCCAGAGGCCGCACCAATAAGTCAGCTCATTCACACACATATATATATATATATAATAAAATAAAATTTTATGAATCAAACAGTTGAAGATGGAAGAACCAAGCTAAACCTAAAATAAAAGTCCACCCAAGCCATCAGAAAAGACAAAAACATAAGGGAAAAAAAACCCTAAACAATCAAGCAATCCAAAACAATGAAGAAAGAAAAGATGAAACAATGAGAAAAGACAAAACCATCACAATTAATATTCAATGGAGAACAAACCGACACGATGCAGAAGCAGAAAAAAAAAAGAGCATATCTTGTAAGTCATTATATAACCATAAGTTTAATAAAACAATTCCAACCCTAACACTTTCTGACATCAAATATTAAACAACACAAAGATCTGGCTGTTTGCTGTAATCACGCACACCAAATTAGTACCCTTGAGCTCCTCCTAACAACAGCTCAGAAATGACCTCAGACTTCATCATTAAAACACTCTACAAATATTAATAGTTTCTTTGATCCATTTGCTAGTTGCCAGCAGCTCCTAAAGAGGAAAAAATATTGCATCAGGACTTCGCATGGACAGTTGCCTGCGGAGTTCAATAAGATGAATCCAACTGGAATGCGAGTCCCACTGTGCAAAGAAAATAAAAAAGGCCTGAATCGTCGGCCCCACCGAAACCCAGCCAGAATCTATACATATAATTAAGTTATAAATATATATGTATTAAATTGTATGTAACGAATAGTTAATAACATTATAATAATGAGGTTTAAATCCCATATAACACTTGAAATTTCAAAATAACCAGTTAAATAGCCATATAACACGATTAAAATGGCTTATAACAGGTGATTTTTGAAAAATAACGCGTTAAATTTGTGGCATAACACATTGGGAATATTCCGCTGGACCGCACGTTTGAACGCTGGGAATATTCCCAACATGTTATACCACGGGCTAGAAGAGAGTTATAGGGCGGATGTATAACGCATGGGGCGGCGTTATATAACTGTCGTCCAGAATTAATTTTAAAACTTGAAAAACTTGGTTTTATGATTTTTTTGATAAAGGGAGATAAGTTTTATAAATATGAAAATAGTTTTGATGTAAATTTAATTTTTGAAAGTATCATTTTAATTTAAAAATAGATGAGACCAAGCGAGTCTCACATTTTAGATAGTTTGGATGACTAAACACGATACCACGAGTAATATATTTATCCCGAAGAATAAACATATCACTTGTAGTAGACTCAATCACCTACTAAAAAATTTGTGACATCCGTTTGGTCTACGAAATATTTTATATGAGGCCAACAACTTCACCTACATAATATAAGGATTAGATAGAGTTTATTTTACCTGAGTTTCAAGTTCCCTATAGAGGCAAACCCCTATAGTTAATTACATTTTAAATGACCGAGATCACCTAAAAAAACTCTCGATTAAGATCTGTGGGTTTACTTTCCAGATTTCAAAGTTTAGTTTTCCAAGATTGTACACGAGAAAATCAAATGGGGGTGGTTAAAAATAGAAACAATTATTTGCAAGAATCCAAAGGAATAAAAAGTAGGAGATATCACAGATCCAAGAGAAACCCCGGTGACCTCCCAACTATCCTATTGTTTGGTTTTATATCTTTGAAATGATGTTGTTCAATGTTCAATCCTGCAATTTATTTAGAATTTAGGACTTATATTTACACGACATCTAATCGTGCAAATGACCTAAAAAATAGGAGAATTTACACTGTGTCATACGGTAACCTCATAATCCTAAAGTGTTATGACATATAATTGCACAACAGGGTTGTGCAAAAGCCTAAAAGTGATATATGAGCGTTTACGTTACTCTAGGTAAACCATCTCGAAATCCTATGAGTTGTTAACAGATTCATCTTGAAGTGGCTCTTTTGTATGTCCTCGTCATGCTACAGACCGCACACCCACTCCCGCGAGCACTTCTTACTCCCTACACTCTTGGCCGAGCTTCAAACCTCTACAAGTTCTTCTTCCTCCCCTTGCTCTCAATCAAGCTTCAACACAGCCGCACAACAGGTAGAGAATGATCGCACTACTCCTTCCTCTACGAGCCGCACAAAGGAAGAACCCGCTTCCTTCCTCAGCGAGCCGCACGATGGGTTCATGCCTCCCACTTTCTTCATCATCCTTCTGTTCTTTCTCCTTCTAGGGCATGAATGCTTCTCCCTTCTCTTCTTTACTGGGGGTTTAGGGTTGTTCGAGCTTCTAGGTAGGAGAAAATTTTACATATTTTTCATAGCGACACCGAGTCCAATAAAATATTGTTGTAAGCAAAAAATATTTTATTTTAATTCGTGACTCCATTATTTTGAAATTTCATAGCCGTTTTTTTTTTTGTTTGAGTTATTGAGATGTATTCATATAAAAATATTATCATTTTAATTTTTACATACATATCACCCAATTCTTATATCACATAAAAATTTATTTACATACATACCAATCAATTCTTGAATCACATAAGAAATATCATCATTTTAATTTTCGCATACATGTCACTCAATTTTTTTATCACATAAAAAAATATATTTACATACATACAACCCAATTCTTGTATCACACAAAAAATAACATCATTTTAATGTGATACAATAACTGGGTGGTTCCGCGTCAAGAACCACTACAATAACGCCGCAATAACCCTCTAATAACCTCTCAATAGCGTCATAATAACCCCTCAATAACCAAAAAATAACGCCACAATAACCCCGCAATAACCCCTTAAAAACTCGTCAATAACTCTACGATTCCACGTCAATAACCCCTGCATAATCACTACAATAACGCTGCAATAACCCCCAATAATCCCTAAATAACTCCAATATGTCACAATAACCCCCGAAATAACCACTTCAATAATTTTGGGGTTATTTTAGAGTTATTTTGGAGTTATTTTGGTGTTATTGAGTTATTTTGGAGTTACTTTGAGGTTATTGAGTTATTTTGGAGTTATACTTTTTTTGGGGTTATTTTAGAGTTATTGAGTTATTTTGGGGTTATTGAGTTATTTTAGAGTTACAATTATTTTGCAGTTATAGTTATTTTGGAGTTATTTTGTACTACACTTTATAATCTCAAAAAAACTCCAAAATAATTTTAAAATAAACCCAAAATAACTATAAATCCAAAATAACTCAATAACTCTAAAATAACTCCAAAAAAACTCAATAACTCCAAAATAACTCTAAAATACTTATAACTCAAAAATAACTCAATAACCCCAAAATAACTCTAAAAAAATTTCTTCTCCCAAATAACTCTAAAATAACTCGATAACTCCACAATAACTCATTAACCCCAATTCTTTTATCACATAAAATAACTCAATAACCCGACTCCCTAAAGGGAAGTGCTTGGCCTCATGAATCTCTTCTCCAAGAGGTCCTACAGTGAGTTTTTAAATTTTTGCAGCTCCTTCATTGTTATTCTATAAGGTGTTTTAGCCATTGATTTTGCACCTGATATTAAATTAATAGGAAAATTTATCTCTCTTCTTGGAGGCAAACCCAATAAATCATCTAAGAACACATATAGATACTCCTTCACTATCGGTGTATCTTCTAACTTCTTTGGTTCATTCACAATATTAATGAATTGAGCTAACCAGCCTTGATACGCTTTTGCTAACAATTTGCATGCCTTCAAACTGGATATCATCATAAACAAGACTTCTTTATCTCCCACAAATTTGAATTCTTCTTCTTTTAAGATAGTGCATTTAACTATCTTTTTAGAGCAATCAATAGTTGTGAAGTGATTAGATAGTCAATCCATCCCTAAGATCACTTCAAACTCGGTAAGTGGTAGTACTACCCAATTCTCCTTGAAAATTCTATTGAATATGGTTTGATTGATACAACAGCTTCTATCAGCCACCATGATAGACCCATTAGGTAGAAAAATTAATAAGGCATCAAGCATTCTAAATGCTTCTAATCTTTTAGAGTTCACATACCCTTCAGAGATAAATAAATGAGACACTCCAATATCAAATAAAGCATACTCCTCTTTGTGCCCTTCCACACTTGGCACAAGTGGTTATACCGTTACTATTACTGCTACTGCTGCTAGTGTCACTACCAGTAAAACTGTTATTGAGTCAGAACTTCTTCATGCTAAATTACCCAGACTGGATAGACTGGGTGGTATGTCCCAATCTAGACCTAACATCTCCTCTCCTCTTCAGGAAATCTCTACGTCTCTACGCGGCCAATAAATCAATCTTTATCCTCCTCGCCATCTCCACCAAAACCAAATAATCCTCAATGCCAAGAGGAATTAAAGATTGTTGGATGATATCCTTCAATTCAGAGAGAAACTTGTGGCACTTTTCCTCGGCCTTAGAGATTAATTGAGGTCTATACATGGACAACATCGTGAACTCAACCTCATACTGCCTAATGGAACAATCACCCTGCACAAGCCTAATGAACATGTCCTGCATCTATGTTCTGGCCTAAAGAGGAATGAACTAATCACAAAAAGTCCTTACAAAGTCCTCCCAATGAATAAGACTACTAGTTTCACCTTCAAACTTCTCCTGAAGTTGACCCTGCCACCACCTCTCTATTTCCCTCTCCATAACAAAAATAGCCAATGTGACCCTCATCTACAAACAAACAAAGTAGCCAATGATTTTAAAAAAATAATTCATAACCAAATAAAATGGTGATGATAACAAGCCACCCACCAAAATTGAGGGCCACTTGCGCAAAGTCATCATAAACAATAATAAAGTGACCATTCATCGATTGGCTATAAAATTAAGATTGGGTCCAATACACATAGCAACGCTTCAAATCAAATCTTCATTTTTGTCTACAGAGTTCACACTTTCAAATATAATTAGATGAAAACTTATAGCAATTTAATTATAAAACTTTGTATTGATATGACCACAACGATTTAACAATGAACAAGTCCTTTTTTTTTATTTTATTTTTTTCAAATTAATTAAAAAATGCACATCCATCAACTAATATAATTTAAATGTCTTAATATGCAATCATACAAACATATAAAAATGATAAAACCAAAAACTTCATATGTCAACAGGCCACATCACCATTATGTGAAATATGAAAATAAAAATGCACACATATTCCTCATATTATATGATGCTTAACATATAATATGAAAATCTAGAGATAACAAGGAGAGATGGCTTCATTTTGCTGCAAAATTCAATGGGGGTGGAAATTTAAGCAGCATAGGCCAATTGGTCCTGTAGATGAAGAGGTACGGCCGGCCTCCAGCTGGTTTCATCAGGACCATCCATTAGAGTGATTCCAACAGCAGCCAACTCCTTCCTGATCACATCAGATTTTTCATACAGTTTTGCCTTCCGCGCCGAGCTTCTCTCTTCTATTTTCTGCNATCCTTCAATTCAGAGAGAAACTTGTGGCACTTTTCCTCGGCCTTAGAGATTAATTGAGGTCTATACATGGAGAACATCGTGAACTCAACCTCATATTGCCTAATGGAACAATCACCTTGCACAAGCCTAGTGAACCTGTCCTGCATCTATGTTCTGGCCTAAAGAGGAATGAACTAATCACATAAAAGTCCTTACAAAGTCCTCCCAANTGGATGATATCCTTCAATTCAGAGAGAAACTTGTGGCACTTTTCCTCGGCCTTAGAGATTAATTGAGGTCTACACATGGAGAACAACGTGAACTCAACCTCATATTGCCTAATGGAACAATCACCTCGCACAAGCCTAATGAACCTGTCCTGCATCTATGTTCGGGCCTAAAGAGGAATGAACTAATCACAAAAAAGTCCTCACAAAGCCCTCCCACTGAATAAAACTACTTAGTTCTACCTTCAAACTTCTCCTGAAGTTGACCCTGCCACCACCTCTCTATTTCCCTCTCCATAACAAAAATAGCCAATGTGACCCTCATCTACAAACAAACAAAGTAGCCAATGATTTAACAAATAATAATTCATAAACAAATAAAATGCTGATGATAACAAGCCACCCACTAAAATTGAGGGCCACTTGCGCAAAGCCATCATAAACAATAATAAAGTGACCATTCATCGATTGGCTATAAAATTCAGATTGGGTCCAAAACACATAGCAACGTTTCAAATCAAATCTCCATTTTTTGACTACAGATTTCACAGATTCAAATACAATCAGATGCAAACTTATAGCAATTTAATTATAAAANACAAATAATAATTCATAAACAAATAAAATGCTGATGATAACAAGCCACCCACTAAAATTGAGGGCCACTTGCACAGAGTCATCATAAACAACAATAAAGTGACCATTCATCGATTGGCTATAAAATTAAAGATTGGGTCCAATACACATGGCAACGCTTCAAATCAAATCTTCATTTTTGTTGCAGATTTCACAGATTCAAATACAATCAGATGCAAACTTATAGCAATTTAATTATAGAACTTTGTATTGATATGAGCACAACGATTTAACAATGAACAGGTCCTTTTTTTTATTTTTTTTTTATTTTTGGAAATTAATTAAAAAATAAACATTCATCAACTAATATAATTTAAATGTTTAATATGCAATCATACAAACATATAAAAATGATAAAACCAAAAAACTTCATATGTCAACAGGCCACATCACCATCATGTGAAATATAAAAATAAAAATGCACACCTATTCCTCATAGTATATGATGCTTAACATGTGAGAACTGAGCATGCAATACAAGCGCAATGACAATGCTTTTAAGATAGAGTAAATACAAGAACAACAACAAAGCCTTAATCCCACTACGTGAGGTCGGCTACAATACATAATTGGTAGTATGCAAATGTATTTAGACTGAGAGCCGTTATATGGCTAAAATATTGTAACAATCTAAACTAAAGTTCTTGTACATCTGAACCCAAACCACACAGGCAGCCTGTAAAAACTAATAATATTTACTCCCAAAAAAAGAAAATCTAGAGATAACAAGGAGAGATGGCTTCATTTTGCTGCAAAATTCAATGGGGGTGGAAATTTAAGCAGCATAGGCCAATTGGTCCTGTAGATGAAGAGGTACGGCCGGCCTCCAGCTGGTTTCATCAGGACCATCCATTAGAGTGATTCCAACAGCAGCCAACTCCTTCCTGATCACATCAGATTTTTCATAGAGTTTTGCCTTCCGCGCCGAGCTTCTCTCTTCTATTTTCTGTAACACTTCTTCTTCACTGAGCCCAGCTCTCTTTAAGGCTTTCTCTCTCAGCTGAAATAGAGCCTGGGAATTGAAAGAGGTTTTAGAATAAGAAAAAAGGGAAAATCATCATTCTATAATAAAAACTAGAATTACTTGCCTCTGAGATGCTAGAAGGCTTCAATCCCAGAATTTCAAGCCCATTTTTTATTTCATTACCCAGTAACATAAGAGATTCCATCCTCATAAGCTCTTTCTTTCCCTGCCCATGATATCAAGAAAGCAGAAGTGGAAGAATGAGCAATGCCTTGGGAAAGAATGCAAGAGTGGGAGAATAAATAAGATGCAAAATCAATAAAAATATTGTGAAATAACTGGAAAAATAACTTATGAATTTGGTCCAGGTGGGCATACGTGCATATAGTTCTACGGCTTTTAATAACTTCATTTGCAACAACTAGGTTCCAGAACCTCACAAATAGGTCCTTAACATCCTGATGTGTCAAGAAAAATAGAAGAAAATGGAGAATAATATATAAAATAACCATTCACAATGAGAAATTCCTATAACAGAAATTTAACAATTAGAAGAGCCATCATATGAAGGGATGCCATTGGAAAAATATTAATAGTAATGCTTAAAAGCCACCAGAGAATAAAAGGTGAACCTCAAGGTCCCAAATAGAAGGCTTTGACAAAGAAAAGGTCATGGACACCTTCGTAGAGTGAAAAAACATCGTAGGGTAGGTAATTTACAATTTAAATTTATCCTCGGCTGTTTCAAATGTTAATTTGTATACCTTGAAGATTATTTTTAATCATAGACAATGGATAAATCTTCAAGTGACAGATAGCTTGGGGTATTCTGCTGTAAGGAGTACAAAGTGCAAGTCTCAAGGCCATGCTGCTAGTTCACGAACGCTAACACATCTATTTGAACTAATGTGTGAGAATACCTCAATATATTTTCCATTACTTGCAAAGCTTGTTCAGAAAAAAATTGCCGAAGTACATATCAGGAAATCAAGTGTTTAACAGAAAAAATATGGTTCGCATAAATTGAAATGAAGAAGCATTTACAGAAAGGTCAACGCAATATTGAGCTGCTATATCAACCTAAAGCAGGATAATTTTTTTATGAAGTTTTATAACTATATTCTACTCCACATGAATGTATAAATACATAGGAGATGGTTGATTTTAACGGGAAGCAAAATTTAAAAAATTATAAATTTGTTTG